>REGO01000432.1:1349095-1361291 GCA_010120015.1 Rhombomys opimus | reverse complement strand
TCAGTTGAGGGGCATCTGGGCTGTTTCCAGCTTCTGGCTATTACAAATAAAGCTGCTACAAACATGGTTGAGCAAATGTCCTTTTTGTGTGCTTGAGCCTCGTTTGGATATATGCCTAGGAGCAGTATGCTGGATCTTGAGTAAGCACTATTCCTAGTTGTCTGAGAAAGCGCCAGATTGATTTCCAGAGTGGTTGGACAAGTTTACATTCCCATCAGCAGTGGAGAAGGGTTCCCCTTTCTCCACAACGTCTCCAGCATGTGTTGTCACTTGAGTTTTTCATGTTGGCCATTCTGATGGATGTAAGGTGAAATCTCAGGGTTGTTTTGATTTGCATTTCCCTAGTGGCTAATGAGGTTGAGCATTTCTTTAAATGCTTCTCTGCCATTCGATATTCCTCTACAGAGAGTTCTCTGTTTAACTCTGTTCCCCATTTTTTAATTGGATTACTTGGTTTGCTGCTTTTCAGCTTCTTTAGTTCTTTATATATACTGGATATTATCCCTCTGTCAGATAAACGGTTGGTGAAGATTCTTTCCCAGTCTGTAGGCAGTCATTTTGTTTTGATGAAGGTGTCCTTTGTTTTACAGAAGCTTTTCAGTTTCATGAGGTCCCATTTATTGATTGTTGCTCTTAGAGCCTGTGCTGTTGGTGTTCTGTTCAGGAAGTTGTCTCCTGTGCCAATGAGTTCAAGGGTAATCCCCACTTTTTCTTCTAACTGATGTAGTGTGTCCAGTTTTATCCACTTGGACTTCAGCTTTGTGCATGGTGATAAGTATGGATCTATTTTCCTTTTTCTACATGTAGACATCCAGTTAGACCAGCACCATTTGTTGAAGATGCTGTCTTTTTTCCATTGTATGGTTTTGGCATCTTTGTCAAAAATCAGGTGGCCATAGATGTGTGTTTATTTCTGGTTCCTCTGTTATGTTCCATTGATCCAACATTCTGTTCTGTTTCTATGCCAGTACCATGCAGTTTTTATAACTTTTGCTCTATAGTACAGCTTAAGATCAGGGATGGAGATATCTCCAGAAGATCTTTTATTGAAGAGAACTGTTTCAGCAATTCTGGGTTTCTTGTTATTCCATATGAAGGTGAGAATTTTTCTTTCCATGTTTGTAAAGAATTGTATTGGTAATTTGATGGGAATTGCATTGAATCTGTAGATTGCTTTTGGTAAGATGGCCATTTTTACTATGTTAATCCTGCCCAGCCATGACCATGGGAGATCTTTCCATCTTCTGATATCTTCTTCTAATTCTTTCTTCAGATATTTGAATTTCTTTTTTCATACAAGTATTTGACTTCCTTGTTTAAGGTTACTCCAAGGTACTTTATGTCATTTGTTTCTGTAGTTATGCCCGCTTTTCATTTTTTATTTTGTTGATTTGGATGATGTCTCTCTGTCTTTTAGTTAGCTTGGCTAAAGGTTTGTCTATCTTGTTGATTTTCTCAAAAAAACAGTTTTTGGTTTCATTGATTCTTTGAATAGTTTTATTTTTTTTCTAATTGATTGATTTCAGCCCTGAGTTTGATTATTTCCAGCCGTCTACTCCTTTTTGGTGTGTCTCCTTCTTCTTTTTCTAGGGTTTTTAAGTGAGCCATTAAGTTGCTTGAATGAGCTGTTTTGAATTTCTTCTTGAAGGTACTTAGTGCTATGAACTTTCCTCTTAGCCCTACTTTCATTGTGTCCCACAGGTTTGGGTATGTTGTGTCTTCATTTTCATTAAGTTTTAGGAAGACTTTAATTTCTTTATTTCTTCCCTGACCCAGCTCTCATTTAGTAGCAATTGTTCAGTTTCCATGTTTGTGTAGGCTTTTTGCTATTTCTATTGTTGTTGAGGTCCAGCTTTATTCCATGGTGATCAGATAGGATACAAGGGATTATTTCAATCTTCTTGTATCTGTTGAGGCTCGGTTTGTGACCAACTATATGGTCTATTTTGGAGAAGGTTCCATGAGGTGCTGAGAAAAAGGTAAATTCTTTTGTGTTTGGGTGTAAGGTTCTGTAAATATCTGTGAGGTTCATTTGATTCGTGACCTCTGTTAGAGACACTGTTTCTTTGTTTAATTTCTGTTTTGTTGACCTGTCCTTTGTTGACAGTGGGGTGTTGAAGTCTCCCACTATTAATGTGTGGGATCTATGTGTGGTTTAAGTTTTATTAAAGTTTCTTTTACAAATGTGGGTACACTTGTATTTGGGGCATAGATGGTCAGGATTGTGATAACTTCCTGGTGGAATTTTCCCTTGATGAGTATGAAGTGTCCTTCCCCATCTCTTTTGATTAATTTTGGTTGAAAGTCTATTTTATCAGCTATTAGAATGGCTTCTCCTGCTTGCTTCTTTGGTCCATTTGCTTGGAAAGCTGTCTTTCAACCCTTTATCCTCAGGTAATGTTTATCTCTGTGACTTAGGTGTGTTTCTTGTATGCAACAGATTGCTAGGTCTGTTAGTCTGTGTCTTTTTATTGGAGAGTTGAGTCCATTGATGTTGAGAGAGATTAATGACCATTGGCTGGTTTGCAAGTATTTTATTGAGTGTTTTTGCATCAATGTCCATAAAAGAGATAGGTCTGAAATTCTCTTTTTGTTTTTGTTGTTGGGGTTTTTTTTTTTTGTTTGTTTGTTTTAGGTATCAAGGTGACTGTGGCTTCATAGAATGAATTTGGTAATGTTCCTTCTGTTTCTATTTTGTGGACTAGTTTAAAGAGAAATGGTGTTAGCTCTTCCTTGAAGGTCTGGTAGTATTCTGCACTGAAACCATCTGACCCTTTGCTTATTTTGGAAGGGAGACTTTTGATCACTACTTCCATTTCCTTGGTGGATATAGGAATATTTAATCTATTCACCTGATCTTGATTTAATTTTGGTAAATGGAATCTATTAAGAAAATTGTTCATTTCATTTAGATTTTCAAATACTGTAGCATTATAGGCTTTTGTAGTAAAACATAATAATTGTTTGGATTTCCTCAGTGTCTGTCCTTATGTCCCCTTTCCCTTCTGATTTTGCTGATTTGGATTATTTATCTCTGCCCTTTTGTTAGTTTTGCTAAAGGTTTCTCTATCTTGTTGATTTTCTCAAAAAAAAAAAAAAAAAAAAAAAAAAAAAACCAAAAAATAAACAGCTCTTGTTCTCATTGATTCTTTGAATTGTTTTCATTGTTTTTAATTCATTGATTACAGCACTAAGATTGTTTATTTCCAATCATCTAATCTTCTTGGGTGTGTCTGCCTGATTTTCCCACCTAAGGCTTTTATGTCTACCAGTAAGTTGTTTGTATGAGATGTCTTGAAATTCTTTCTGGAGGCACTTAGTCCTATGAACGTTCCTCTGACACTGCTTTCATTGTGTCTCATAAATGTGGGTAAGTTGTGCCTTCATTTTCATTAAATTTAAGGAAGTTTCTTATTTCTTTTTTCCTTTCTTCCCTGATCAAGCTGTCACTGGGCAGAGAGTTGTTTAGTGTCCATGTGTATGTATGCTTTTTGTTATTTCTCTTGTTGTTGAGGTCTAATTTTATGCCATGGTGGTCTGATAGGATACAAGAGATTATTTTAATCTTCTTGTATTTGTTGAGGCTTGCTTGGTGGCCAACTATATGGTCAATTTTTGAGAAGGTTCCATGAGGTGTACTGAAAAGATGATATACTCTTTTGAGTTTGGGTGAAAAGTTCTGTAGACCTCTGTTAGGTCCATTTGATTTAGGACCTCTGTAAGTGTCATTATTTACCTATATAGCTTCTGTCTAGGTGATCTGTCCTTTGATGAGAGCAGAGTGTTGAAGTCTCCAACTATTAAAGTGTTGGGATCAATGTGTCATTTAACCTTTAATAATGTTTCATTTCCAAATGCAGGTGCTCTTATCTTTCGGGCATAGATGTTCAGGATTGTGATGTCCTCCTGGTTGATTTTTTCTTTGATAAGACTGAAGTGGCCCTCCTCATCTTTTTTTTTTTTTTTTGATTAATTTTCATTGAAAATCTATTTTATTAAATATTAGGATAGCTACTCCAGCTTTTTTTCTGTGTCTGTTTCAAGCATTTTTCCAGCCCTTTACTCTGAGGTAATGTTTGTGTTTGTTGCAGAGGTGTATTTTTTTGATGCATAGAATGTTGGATCCTGTTTCCTCAACCATTTTGTTAGTCTCTGTTTTTTTTTTTTTGTTTTGTTTTGTTTTGTTTTGTTTTGTTTTTAATGGAGAGTTGATTCCATTGATGTTGAGAGATAATAATGATTAATGAATGTTAGTTCCTTTTATTGTGGGTTTGGTGGTGTTACTGTGCTTTTATGCTTGTTTTCTTTTAATTTTTTATTGAGAGTTATCTATATCTTGTGTTTTCTTGGGTGTAGTTGATTTTGTTAGACTGGAGTTTTCCTTCTAGTATCTTCTGTATGGCTGCTTTGATATATCAATATTGTTTAAGTTTAATCATGTCATGGAATATTTTGTTTTCTCTATCTATGTTGATTGAAAGCTTTGTTGGGTATAATAGTCTGGATTGACATCTGTGGTCTCTTAGACTCTGCATGACATCTGCGCAGGCTCTTCTGGCTTTCACAGTTTCTGTTGAGAGGTCTAATATGATTCTGATAGGTCTAGTATATGTTACTTGACCTTTTTCCCTTGCTGCTTTTAATATTTTTCTTTGTTCTATAGATTTAGTGTTTTGATTATTATGTGACATGAGGAGCTTCTTTTCTGGTCTAGTCTGTTTAGTGTTCTACAAGCCTCTTGTGTGCTTTTGGACATCTTTCTTTAAGTTGAGAAATTTTTCTTCTATGGTTTTTTTGAAAATATTTTCTGGACCTGGAGCCTGGAATCTTCTTTATCATCTATTACTATTATTCTTACATTTCATCTTTTCATAGAGTCCTTGATTTTTTGGATGTTCTGTATTTTGAACTTTTCTTATTATACCTTTTCTTTGAGAGATGTATCAATTTCTGCAAGTGTATCTTCAGTACCTGAGATTCTTTCTTCCATCTCTTGTATTCTGTCAGTGATGCTTACCTTTGTGCTTCCTGATCTTTTCTCTAAGTTCTCTAGCTCCAAGGTTTTCTACGCTTGTGTTTTCTTTATTGATTCTAATTCTGTTTTCATGTCTTGCTTCATTTCCTTCATCCCTTTGAATATGTATTCCTGTCTTTCCATATGGCCTCTACTTATTTTTGTTCATTTCCTCTCTATATACTCTACTTGTTTGGCTGTATTTACTTCTATTTCTTTGAGTGCTTTGTTCGTTTTCTCTCTATATGCCTCTACTTGTGCCTGTTTTTGATTGGTTGTATTTGGCCATATTTCTTTGAGAATATTTTGTTGTCCTCATTATGTGCCTCTAATAACTTGATAAGCATAGATTTGAGATCATTTTTCTGTGTTTCCAGTGAATTAAGACATCCATTGATTTTTGTGGTTTCCTAGTGATGATGTCCTGATTTTTGTTGGATATGTTCTTACTATACCTCTAGCCTTCTTCTTATCTGTAACCTTGGCTGTTTGTTCCTAGAGTCTGTACTTCAGTCAGAGAGCATCTGTCTCTGGTGTCTGGAGTATTCTTCGGGAAGATGAGAGAGGTCCACTCATTCAAGAGTGGATGTTGGTGTTTCAGCTGTAGGTAAAGGAGGAAAGTTGTGTTGTGGACAGGCATGGGTGTGTGCATGGAAGTGTGCCTTGAAGGACAGGGTGCTAGATCTTGTAGATTCCTGGAAGGGTGGGGCTTTGCACAGGATGAGTTTCTGGCACCTTTTGGGGGTATAGTACATATGTGCAGGTGCCCTGACTGCCTCAGTGGCCTACAGGCTTACTGTAATTTCCACCCTTTATTCAGATCTGTCTGGGCTCCAGGAATTTTTTGCCTGTTCTCCACTAGGAGACCCACAGAACAGTGTCTTCAATGCTGAAAACACTATCTCAAAGATCCCCATGTTGCCCAGAGTGGGGGTGTGGATGGAAGGAATCCAATGTCTTGCTGCTAGCATAGAGGGACCCTAGATCATGGGCTCTGTACACACTCACTTGTAGATGCACCCTCTTGCTTTCAGGCCTAATCAGAAAGCACAGGAGTTCCTCCTCTATTCTACTCTCAGATTTGGGCCCACAGGGGCAAATGAAAGTGTAGGAGATCTGTCTGCTAGGGTGGTGTTCATTGCTTGGCTGCAGGGCAGGGAGACCAGTGTTTGAGGCAGCCTCCTCTGCCTTCTCAGTCACCCAGCAAGGAGTCTCCTGCTAGGACTAGCCACCTCCTGTCTCAGCCACAGACACGGGAGGCCAGTACCTCTGCCGCCATTGCTGTCTCAGTCACCTAGCACGGTGGCTCATGCTTAGCACAACCACTGAGGTCTCTTCCCAGCAAGGAGGTCTGTGCTTGGGGAAAGGGGACGTTCAGGGAGGTAGAATATCTGCCACTCTCTGTCCCTTGAGATGTCCATGGGTGACCTGAGTACAATTTGTCCCAGCTCAAGGGTTGTCCCTTCTCATCCAGAAAGCCTCAACCCCCATGTTCTGGCTTTAGCTGTCCCTCCACTCACTGATTACAGAATTTTGGATCCTGTTCACCTCAGATATGGTGGGTGCTATTCTCTGCCATCTTGGACTCCTCTGCCATTTTAAATCTTATTTTTCCACTTATTTTACCTAAAACCATAGATAAATTTCTGTTTTGCTTTTACTTATTTTTCAGTGGTAAAATATGGAGAATTATGACTATCCACAGAGTCATGGTAGAAAAGGTATTTTTAAATTTTATTTATTTATTAACTCTAAATGCTGGTTATAGCCCCCACCCTCCTCACATCCCAATCTCACCTCTTCTCCCTCTCCATCTCCCCTCCCCCTTTCCCATTCCTCAGAAAAGGACAGCCCCTCCCTTCTCATCCACCCCAGCTCATCAAATCTTATCAAGACTTAGCGTGTCCTCTTCCTCTGTGTCCTGGTAAGGCAGTTCCTCCAGGGGGAACTAATTGAAAAGCTTTCAGGAAAGTTCATGTCAGAAAAAACCCCCACCACCCTTACTAAGGATCCCACTTGAGGCCTGAGCTGCCCATCAGTTACATCTTTGTATAGGCCCTAGGTACAGTCCATGCAAAGTCCTTGGTTGCTGCCTCAGTCTCAGAAGGCCTCTCAGTATTTATTATTGAGACTATTGACATAGTCTGATAACTTACAGTTAACACATAAAAGTTGATATATATGGGAAAAATATTCTCTTGGGTATACTGAATCACTATACTATACTATGCTATACTATACTATACTATTCTATACAAAACTGCTTGGAAAACATGATAACCTTGATCAAATTTATTTGAGTTTGAGATATTAATAAGTAAAGATTAATATATGAAGATTAAATGTGAGAGTTTAATTTCAATGAAGTTTTTGGTTCATCTGTTTTGACTAGTGTGTTTTCTAATGAACTCTCCCAGTTACAAGGGTTTTTCACAGCTGAATATAGACATTAGATTTCATAGGTACAAAATTTAGCTTAGTGCTAAAGTACACACAATGTACCTTTCCTGGAGGCATGTTTTTATTTTTTTTATTATTGTTTTTTACAAAGCCCTGGTGTGGAATGTACTTTCAGTGATATAAAAATAAAAGCAGCAGATAGGCAAACAGGAGGCAACACTAAGCAAAACTCTCCTGGTAACGTATCTGCTTCATTTAGCCTAGAAGAGTCATGCAATATTCTTCTCAAAACTATTTAACTAGCTCAAATTCAAAAAAACACGAAACAACAAAGAGTAAATACGAAGACAATTTAAAACCACTGGATAGGAGCTGATATTTAAATCTGTTCGTACAAAGCTAAAATATCACTGTGTTTAAGCCCATTATAATGACATTTTTAGTTATATTAAATTAAAACTATGTAATCAGGAAATCGCAGTTACATTAATTTTTTAAAAAAACAAAATTCTGGAATGATATATTCCATAAATTTATATGTAATAATCTCACCATTTCTATTTAGTTTTGTTTTTATCTGAAAATAATCAAAACAAGTTAAAGACAATCATTCCATAGAAATCAGTCCTTTGCTATAGGAATAGTTTACCAAGTCTATTATAGAACAAATCAGCACTCCATTCAATTGTAAAACATTTTTTGTATACCTCTTGTAGTTCCTTGACTTGCTACTGTGACAAATACTTGACAAATCATATCAGGAAGGAAGAGTTTATTTTTGGCTCTCAGGTGCAACACACAGTCTCTTGCAGCAGAATGAATGCTAGTACCCATCTTACTTTCATTTTATTCAGCTCAGGCTCCCTGCGCATGGAAAGGTGCTGCCCACTGTTAAAGCAGGCATTTCTACTTCAATTACACTAGTCTAAGCAATCTCTCACAAGCATGCTCGGAGGGTTCTAGATTCTACTAAGATGATAATCAACATAAACATCACAGCAGTAAACCAATTTACATTGACCTGATGTGAGACCTATGAAATATAAAACTGTAATCCGTCTCACTGATAGTTAAAGCACAAATTGTATCCAAAGGGTTAGAGTAACTAATAATGATTCTGCTTCATATATTTGCATGAATCTCAAACACAACCACTTTAAAATATAGGAATTGTTTCCTACTCTGTTTTTAGCATATGCCAATCACTAAAGACAAATTGTTCAGTCACTTTATAAATTTGTTTATAGTGAATGCTGTGGCATCATCAGAAAAAAAATGCACTCAATCTCCTTTTTTCTAAACATTTTAAAATAATCACAGGTGTTTGCTAATTGAGTTTTAACTGTGGCATAAGAGAGTACCATTCTGTACATGCTTCTGTCAATTTCCTGTCCTTGTGTGTACTGTTGCTATTAACTGCAAACATTTTCATGCATCTCTGTACAGCTGTCTATTACAGTCCAAGGAGTAACAATGCTGATACATGCAGATACCCTCTCACAGCTTCACAAAATAATTTTTGCTGGTTTCCAACATAAAAGTGAAAGTCACACACTAACATCAGCACAGTACTTTTCTTGAAAGTATATGATCATCATCTCTTCTTATTACATTGCTTGCTATCTCAAATGAAAAAAATTCAGTGAAAAGACACTGAAATGCAGTGTCTTTATGGCTTTGGTTAGTATCTTACTACTAAAGCTTAAAATAATTTCTTGTTTATTGACAGTGTCTATTTTTCCTACTCTAAAATTCTTATTGTGTGTACTGAGGGCTCTATGGATTTTCTAATTTTAACTTATGCATAGTTCTTTTTATTTTGTAAAAAAAAATAGTGTCTACAATGTGTATGCTATGTATGAGAAGTGTCTTCTGTCCAGGTTTGCTGTGTGGTAATTTCCTTTTATTTTGGCACGTGCTAATTGTGATATACAATATTGACAACATAATAGAGTTAACCAATCATTTTAAAAGATTTATTTATTTGTATATGTCTGTCCATACACATGTGTGGACAAATATATGTGACCATGTGAGTGTCTGAAGGGCAGAAGAGAGAATTGGGTGACCTATTCTGTCTCTGGCTTATGCGAAGTTACAGTACCCTGTGTTTTGGTTGTCAACGTGACTGCATCTGGAATTAATACAGAAGCTGTACAATTACTCTTGTGAGGAACTGTCTTGATTATATAATTTGAATTAAAAAGACCCACCCTAAATATGAGCAGCATTGAAAATAAAAAAAGAAGAAGAAAATTTATTTTTGCCTACATTTGCCTTCACTCAAGAAGGCATTTCATCTATTCTATTTCTTCACAAGTATTAGAACTAAATGCTTTGAAAGTTCACTGGATAATTCTGAGACATCCTTCATGATAAATATAATGACTACTGGATTCTCAGCCATTCCAGTGGGAGAAAGCCACCATTGGACCACCTAGACTATATCTAAGTACCCAATCCCCTCTTTTTTTCTAATTTTAATTTTTTTATATTAATTACAGTTTTTTCACTTTGTATCCCATCTGTAGTCCCTTCCTTCCTCCTCTCCCAATCCCATCCTCTCTCCCTCATCTCCTCCCTGCCTCTCTCCAAATTCACAGATAGAGGGGGTCCTCCTCCCCTTCCCTCTGACCTTAGCTTATCAGGTCTCATCAGAACTGATAGCATTGTCCTCCTCTGTGGCCTGGCAACGTTGCTTCCCCATCCTTGGGAGGCCCCATTCCCCTCCTAATGCATATTTAAATATTCAATAATATATTAATCTATTAGTTTTACTCTTTTTTTATTGAAAGCACCCTTTTCTTCAGATTATATATGCTGATGACGGCTTCCCCATCCACTACTCCTCCCAGTCCTCACCCACAACTTCTCTCATATATATCATCTCCTTTTCTGTATCCCCTTAAAAAAAAACAGGTTTCTAAGAGGTGATAATAAAATATGGCATCATAAGTTAAAACAAAAGCTATCATGTCAGAATAAGCTATCAAAAAAGAGGAAAAAAGCCTAAGAAATAGCCCATGAAACAGATGTAGACACAGAGATCGATTTATCCACACATTGGAAATCCCACAAAACACAAAATGAAAGTTATAATATATTTGCAAATGACCTATAGAATACAAAGAGAGAAAAAATGTGTGAGGATATAAAAGAAAAATAAAAGATAAGACAAAAATAGTCCTGACATGATATTATAAGACAAGACACCTCCAAAAATGCCATTGAGGTTTTTTTTTTTTTGTTAATTTTTTTAAATTAGTTACTGTTTATTAACTTTGTATCCCAGCTGTATCCTGCTCCTTCATTCCTTCCCAATCCAACCCTTCCTCCCTCATCTCCTCCCATCCCGCTCTACAAGTCCACTGATAGGCGAGAACATCCTTTCCTTTCATCTGACCCTGGTTTATCAGGTATCTTCAGGACTGGCTGCAAAGTCCTCCTCTGTGGCCTAGCAGGGCTGTTCTTCCCTTGGGGGGGGGGCAGGGTCAAAGACCCTGCCATTGATTTCATGTCAGAAATAGTTCCTGTTCCCCTTACTAGGGTACCCAGTTGGATACTGAGCTGCAATGGGCTACATCCGAGCAGAGGTTATAGGTTATATCCATCCATGGTTCTTGGTTAGAGAAACAATCTCATAAAAGACCCCTGTGAATGGGAAGAGGGACAGACTCTGACATAAACTGATTGGCCTGCTTTTTGATCACCTTCCCCTGAGGGAGGAGCACCCTTAACAGGCCACAGAAGATGACAGTGAAGCCATTCCTGATGACATATGATAGACTAAGATCAGAAGGAAGGAGAGAGGGACCTCCTCTATCAGTGGACTTGAGGAGAGGCATGCATGAAGAAGAGGGAGGGAAGGTGGGATTAGGAGGGGAGGAGAGAGGGGTTTATGGGGGGATACAAAGTGAATAAAGTTAAAATTAATAAAAGTTAAAAAAAACACCCATGTGCCCTGATATATTTGGTCCTTGTGGAGCTCCTGTCCTATCCAGGTCATATTAACACCCCCTTCTTTCTTATTATTTCCTGCACCCTGCCGAAGGATTGGTTATGAATCTCAGTATCTGCTTTGATACACTGCTAGGTGGAGTCTTTCAGAGGCCCTCTATTGTAGGCTCCTGTCCTGTTACTTGTTTTCTCCTACATCCAATGTCCATCCCATTTGTCTTTCTAAGTGAGGATTGATCATCTTACCCCGGGTCATCTTTCTTGTTTATCTTCTTTAAGTGTATAGATTTCAGTATGCTTATCATATCCTATAGGTCTATATAATTGAGTATATACCCTGTGTGTCTTTCTGCTTTTGGGATACCTGACTCAAGATGATCTTTTCTAGTTCCCACCATTTGCCTGATAAATTCATGATATCCTTGTTTATAATTGCTGAGTAGTATTTCATTGTGTAAAAGTACCACAATTTCTTTATCCATTCCTCTGTTGATGGACATCTGGGTTATTTCCAGGTTCTGGATATTATGAATAAAGCTGCTACAGACATGTTTGAGCATATATCCTTGCTGTGTACTTGAGCATCTTTTGGATATATGCCTAGGAGTGGTATAGCTGGGTCTTGAGGAAGCACTATTCCTAATTATCTGAGAAAGCACCAGATTGATTTCCAAAGTGGTTGTAAAAGTTTACATTCCCACCAGCAGTGGAGGAGTGTTTCCCTTTCTTCGCAACCTCTCCAGCATGTGATGTCACTTGAGTTTTTGATCTTAGCCATTCTGATAGTTGCAAGGTGAAATCTCAGGGTTTTTTTGATTTGTATCT
>REGO01000432.1:1305531-1347978 GCA_010120015.1 Rhombomys opimus | reverse complement strand
TGTAAGGTGAAATCTCAGGGTTGTTTTGATTTGCATTTCCCTAGTGGCTAATGAGGTTGAGCATTTCTTTAAATGCTTCTCTGCCATTCGATATTCCTCTACAGAGAGTTCTCTGTTTAGCTCTGTTCCCCATTTTTTAATCGGATTACTTGGTTTGCTGTTTTTCAGCTTCTTTAGTTCTTTATATATACTGGATATGAGTCCTCTGTCAGATAAAGGGTTGGTGAAGATTCTTTCCCAATCCGTAGGCAGTCGCTTTGTTTTGATGACAGTATCCTTTGCTTTACAGAAGCTTTTCAATTTCAGGAGGTCCCATTTATTGATTGTTGCTCTCAGAGCCTGTGCTGTTGGTGTTCTGTTCAGGAAGTTGTCTCCTGTACCAATGAGTTCTAGGGTATTCCCCACTTTTTTTTCTAGCTGATTTAATGTGTCTGGTTTTATGTTGAGGTCTTTGATCCACTTGGACTTCAGTTTTGTGCATGGTGATAATTATGGAGCTATTTTCATTTTTCTACATGTAGACATCCAGTTAGACCAGCACCGTTTGTTGAAGATGCTATCTTTTTTCCATTGTATGGTTTTGGCATCTTTGTCAAAAATCAGGTGTCCATAGTGTGTGGGTTTATTTCTGGGTCTTCTGTTCGTTTCCATTGATCCACCATTCTCTGCCATTCTGTATTCCTCTACTGAGAATTCTCTGTTTAGCTCTTTGCTCCATTTTTTAATTGGATTTCTTGATTTGTTGCTTTTTAACTTCTTTATTTCTTTATATATTCTGGATATCAGCCCTCTGTCAGATATAGGGTTGGTAAATATCCTTTCCCAGTCTATAGGCTGTCATTTTGTTCTGACCGTCTTCTGCTGGTCCTATGCAACTTGCCCTTAAGAGGATTTTGTTTCCTCTGTGAGACTGTCTTAGAGGCAACTAAATTATCATTTTCAAGTAGTTATCAATTATGGATAGCTACTCAGTTAGGAATGGAGGCCTGTGACTGCTTCTTTTATCTCTTGGACATTATGTGATACAGACCTATGCAGGAACTGTGCTTACTACCCCAGCCTCTGTGAGTTCATAAATGCATTGGTACTATTAATTTAGAGAGCCTGTTTTCTTGGTGTCCTCTATCTCCTTTGACTCTTACACTCTTTCTTCTTGTCCTCAAGGGTTCCCTGAGTCCCAGTGGGAGAAATTTGATGAAGATATTTATTTCATTTATGGCTGAGTGTTCAAAGTCTCCCATTTTCTGTATATCATCTAGCTGTGGGTCTCTTATATTTGTTCCCACTGCTACAGAAGGATATTTCTGTGATGATGGCTTAGAAAGGTTCTTGTGAAGGAATATAGCAGAATGTCAGTAGAAGTCATTTTACTGCTGTTTTTTTTTGCTGTTGTTGCTATTGTTGTTTTAGAGCAGTCATAGTTGGTTTGACCCTGTGTCCCTCGGATATCTAGTCTGAAGTTCTTGGTCAGTAAAGCAGTCCTGGGTATGGATGAAATCTTATGGAGTGGGACTAAAGTCAAATCAGACATTGGTTGGTAACTCACAAGCTTTGTGGCATTATTGCCCTAGCATGTCTTACAGGCAGGACATCATTATAAACAACAGTTTTGTGACTGGGTTGAAGTTTATGCTACTCCTTTGGAAGTATGTCAAGTACTTTCCTGTACCAAAGATGCTAGAATGTTGGGATAAGTCTCTACATAGGTACCAGCTCAACTACTCCATGTTCAGTAAGTTGAGTAGATATTATCCTCATTAACAGAGCGTGGTCATTAGTTTATGGAGAACAGAATGTTAGCAGATTGTTTGGGGATTCCCGTAGGAACCCATTAGCTAAAATACTCAATTAAAATAAAGCTCATTCCCAGTACTAAGGCTTCATTTGGTGACAAGAGATGTACAGTTGTGGCACTCTGTCCTCCCCATTACTTGATGATTTTATTATATCCCCTTCAGATGTATATATATATTTTACAAAACTTCTACTACATTAGATTTTCAAACTACCACTAAATTGACCTTGATTTTACCTGTCTTCCTGTATCCCCTCAGCTTTCTCCCTCATCCATCTTCCCAACCTGGTCATCCTATTCCAGTATCTTTCTCCTTCCCACACATAACATCCAGTTAGAGTGAACATATGTCATTTGTGAGTCTGGGTTACTTTAGTCAGTATGTTCTTCTCTAGTTTCATCCATTTACCTGGAAAGCTCAGGATTTTAAAAAATACAACTGAGTAATATTCAATATTGCATCTGTATGACAGTTACATTATCCAGTTGTTGGTTGAAGGGTATTTAGATTGCCTCTGCTTCCTACCTGTTTTGAGTAGAGCAGCAAGGAATATGGCGGAGTAGTTATGTATAATTAGGATGATGTCGAGATCTTTCGGTATATGCCAAAAAGTAGTGTAGCTGGATCATAGAGTAGACTTACTTTTAGCCTTTTTGAGAGTTCGCCAACTGATTGCTTTAGTGGCTCTACTAGTTTGCAATCCCACCAACAGTGAGTGATGGTTCTGTTTTCCCCATATTCCCTCTATAAAAAGAAAATGTTTCTATACAGCCAAAGAAAAATATCAATTGAGGAAAAAAAAAAGAAGAAAGAAACCTAAAGATTGGAAAGAGTGGGAGAGAATGTTTGCCTGCTACACAGAGGATAGAGGATTAATATTCAGAATATAAAAATATCCCCAAAGCAAAGACTCAATACCAAAAATGATACATTAAGAAATGGATTACAGATCTGAACATAGAGCTTTCAGAAGGAGTAAAAAAATGGCTAAGAAATATTTTAGAACATGCTTAGCAATTAAAGAAACAAAATATAAAATTATTGTGAGAATTAAATTTAAGCCCAAAGAGAATATCCAGCATCAACAAAACACCTCACGAGAAGGGATGGTGAGGATGTGGGGAAAGAAGAATCTCATTCACTGTTGGGGCAGTTGCAAAGTGGTGAAGTCACTGCAGTGAAGCAAATACCCGAAAGTTACAACACCTCCTTCCCTTCCTCCTTCCATCCCTCCCTGTCTTTCTCGAGGTGGCTGACAGCTGTTTCCAAGAAACTTGCCTTTATCTATAACTTCGTCTTGCCATTAGCTCATTCCCTTATTTCAGTCATCTGCTGCTCTGATTAGGAGTAAGTTGAGTCCCACCCAGCTCTGCAGGTCACTCCTGTGCTTTGGTCCTTGAAAGTTGCTGTGACTTTAATCATTATATTGAATGACAAACGATCAGGATGACTATGTTCATTCAGCTTGGAGGTCTCCCTCCATCTTCTTCCACTTCCTAGTGGTTTGAATAGGAATGTCCCCATGAAGTTCATATATATACATGTTTAGTCCCCAATGAGGTACTGTCTGGGTAGGGTTAGGAGGTATGTCCTTGTTAGATAATAAAATTTCTATTAGAGTAGTATTATAGGAGGGTGTGCTTTGAGGTTTTTAATATGCCAATGGAAGTGACCAGACAGAATAGAGTCTCTCTCTCCCTGTCTTTGTCCATCTCTCTGTCTTCTGTCTGTTTCTGCTTTTGTTTCTGTCTGTCTCTGTCTCTGTCTCTCTCTGCCTGCCTCTTGTGGTTCAGTATGAAAAGCTCAGCTCTGCTGAAGAATAACAAGATGACTGCTTACTGACAAGACATCATGGATGAGCTGTGTAAAACTATAAGCAAGGAATGATTAAACACTTTTTGTTCAAAGTGTTGCCTTTGTCATGGGGTATTTTCACAGTAAGTACTTGACTAAGGATATATCTGTGCATTTAAGAAATCCTAATGAACTCTCTGATAATGTGAAAGTCACGTTTCAATGACACAGGACTTTATTAGTGACCACCTGAAAGAAATATGGGACACTTTTCCTGAACTAAGAGTCTTGGAAACCTGCCATCTGTGGGTTGTGTGCTTTCAGCTGCCCAGATTGAGGCATGTAGGGGTGCTCAGCCTTTCTCTCAAGCAGGGTGTCCACTTGTCCCTTTTAATACGTGCCTCCTGAAACTGTTACTAGCTTTTACCTGTTTCATGACATCACTCTCCCTCTCAGCCAATCAGCACCTGATAGAATCTCAAGGTTTCCATGGAGATGAGTAAACAAACTTTCCTCAGTGTCCAGTATCTCCGATGCTGTGCACATGTGGTTTTTTTTTTGTGAAACCCAACAGGCTTTTATCTCATCCCTTTCTCCAGATCCTATCGCTTTACTCCTATTTACCTCTGTGACACTGTCAGGTAAGAAATGAAACTTTAATGTTTATTTAATTGGAAATCTTTCCAAGTTGGGAATCTGCAAAATTATGTGGGAATAAAGGGAATGTACCGAATGACAAGATGGTTTCCTATTGTGGTCTTGGATCTGAAATTCCCTAGGGTTGTGACTTTGTTTGACTGAGCAGTTACTCATGCACTCATGAAATGTACCTTCACACTCTTTGATATAAGATGCTGGCAGGGTGTATGTTTCCCTGGGGGGTATTGAGTTTTTAAGAGCAGGGAAAAGAGCAGGAAACCAGAGAATTCCTGGGACTATTTTGGCTGAAACAGAGAGAGAGAGAAAGAGAGAAGGGGGGAAAGGTGTATGTAAAAGGAGAACTGAGCAGCAAGATACTATTTGACAGCTGGTGCTGGTCCATGCTATTGTTGCCAACCCTCTATGAAGAGGGTTGCCTTGCTGACCTGGCTAGATAGGCAGCTGTATTCTACTCAGTGGTCAGTGAACAACCCTCCTGGTCCTGGTGTTTACAGTTAAAACTGGGCCTTCAGGACAGAGAAATGGGTCCATGTTACAAGTCTAGGAGTCAAGAGCAGCTGTGTTTCCTGCTCTAGTCCTCCAGACAAACTCTCTAAAAGTAGTGTTAGTGCCAGGACTGCTTGTTCAGAGGTGTCACCTAAGCTCATGGTGGTCTGAGGTAGCTGGGTAACCACTAGTTCATGGCTAAAATTCTCTGCTACATAATGAGAACCTGGAAAGCATGCCTTACAAAGTCAAACTATGCCCTTCTTTAGCAGAATCTTTTCTTCATGTTAAAAGTCATTATAAAAGTTTTCAACATATTATTTTTATTGATTATGTGGGAATTTCATACTATATACATTACACTCCTTTTCCATTGTTCCCATGCTCACATTCATACTCATGTTTCACTCTCAAAATAAATTAAAAACGAACAAACAAACAAACATCTGTTCAAATAAGTGTTGTTCACACACTGATTGGAATATGGTCAAAGTCTCAGTGCCAAGGCCATTAAAGATAACTGATTTCATGCTCCCCCTACCCCACTGCCACCCCACGCAGAAGCCATCAATCCTGAAGAGTTCTATACTTCATCACCTTGATCACAATTGTTTATTATTGATTTATTGGGTGGTTGATTACAATTTATTCACTTTATATCTCCTATGCATCCTCCTTCCTCTTCTCCCATTCTCACCCACCCTCTGTCTTCGACCCCTATGCCCTTTCCCTATTCCCCTATAGGGACAGACTCTTTCCATTCCATCTGTCTCTAGCTGATCAGGTCTCATCAAGGTTGGCTGCATCATCTTCCTCTGTGGCCTGGCATGGCTGCACCCCCCCACCAGAGGAGGTGATCAAAGAGCTAGCCACTGAGATCATGTCAGAGACATCTATTGCTCCCCTTAGTAGAACCTTCCTGGAAAATGAACAGCATATGGGCTTCCTTTGAAAAGGGGATCTAGATCCTCTCCATTCATAGTCTTTGGTTGGAATACTGGTCTCTGCTTGCCACCTTGGGCTGAGGTTTTTTGGCTCTCTTGTTCTCCTTGTGGAATTCCTGTCTCCTCCATGTCTTTCTATCTCCCATTTCTTCCATGAGGATTTCAGCTCTCTGCCTCAAGTTTAACTATAAGTCTCAGCATTTTCTTCAAGTCTCTTCAAGTCCCTAGAGTCTTTCAGAGGTCCTCTGTAGAAGGCCTCTGTCCTTTTCCTTGTCTTCTCCTGCTTCTGATGTCTATCCTATTTGTCCTTTTGAATGAGGATTAAGCATATTCCCTAGGGTCCTCCTTGTTGTTTAGATTTATTAGGACTATAGATTTTAATATGTTTATCCTATATTATATGGCAAATATCCACTAAAGGGTAATATGGTAGGAATGTAACCTTGCACAACCACTTTGGAAATCAATCTGGTGCTTTCTCAGAAAATTAGAAATAGTGCTACCTCAAGCTCCAGCTACCACTACCCAAATATGCTCCAACATTCAATAAGGAGATTTGTTCAACTATGTTCATAGAAGCTTTATTTGTTATGGCCAGAATCTGGAACAACCTACATGTTCCTCAAAGGAGGAATGGATACAGAAAGTGTGGTACATTTACACGATGGAATAACTAAGTAATTAAAAAGAAGGAAAACATGAAATTTGCAGGCAAATGGTGGGAACTAAAAAAGATCATCTTGAGTGAGGAAACCCAGAAAAACGCATATGGTATATACTCATTTGATCACAGTTTTTAAAAATTCTCTTCAATGGCATCCTGCCTAGACTGCATCTTTCTTTTGGTGTAGACGCTAAGAGAACATGCACTGCCACATGGTTTCTGGATGAGGCAAGGACCATGGACACCACCATGGCCTCCAGCTACAACTCGGAGAGTGGAGATCTTTTTAGTAGGCCCTATCCAGAAAATGAACCCTTATTCATCTCCACCAGTGCCAGCTGCTGTGGCTCTAGTTTCACTTCTCTCTGCCCCATGGATGGGTCTCTGTTCAGCCATCTTTATTTTCTCCATTTTTTGAGACCACTTTTTCAAATATATTCTCCAAAGACATGCATTTTTAGTTGTTCTGAAGATAGTGTGTTCTCTGTAGACTTGTGTTGTGGTACAGTGTATCTCCTCTGAACCTTCACGGGTCTCTTAGGCTTCTTATAGCTGCTCCAAAGTTCTTAGGATGCATGCAGCTGCTGTCATCTTGAATCCAACTTCATTGTAATAACTTCATTATTTTAAAA
Organism: Rhombomys opimus; assembly: GCA_010120015.1. Taxonomy (NCBI): domain Eukaryota; kingdom Metazoa; phylum Chordata; class Mammalia; order Rodentia; family Muridae; genus Rhombomys; species Rhombomys opimus. Next base: position 1,341,002 of record REGO01000432.1, on the reverse strand, counting down.
GCAATCATTTTTTTAAATTGTTTTTAAGTGTTCACTCTGAAGTGAAGGTTGTGACTATCATCCTGCCTCAGTCAATGAATTGCAGGATGAAAAACCTGTGTTTTCATGGCCATAGTAGTCATTATTTCAACACGTTAAATATAGTTTAATGTATATTAACATTAATTCCCAGAGTTGCAAAGGTCTCCTTTCCTATAATCTTTTATCTGTTGGCAGGAGGAAACTTTGTGATACCTAGGCAATCAGACCACCAGAGTTGTCTAGATAATAAAGGACCTTTCACTACTGGAACAACAAATGTGGTAAGTTTCATTGCACTTTACCATAAAGGTAATTTACATGAAATCATATTTGGCAAATTTAAAATCCTACTGTCTTTCTCTGTGTTTAAACTAAACAACTAAAGTGAAAATATATAACCTTTTTTCTTTACACTGTCAGTGGGATTAGAGAAAAGAGGTCAATACTGTAAATAGGTAGTCTTTAGAGTACTTTGAATTTCTGCTCTCAAATACCCTGATCTTCCTGAAAACATTCAGGGTAGGATTGTGCAATGCTGTGGTCCAAGGTGCTAACAGTTCTCAAAGGTTTGTTTCTTTCTGCTGCTTCTCAGCCTTAGTTCCCGAAGTCCTTCAATAGCAGGAACTGAGTTTTCATTCCTCATTGTCACTCAGATGTTCTTGAAGATTTGAGCATCATAGATACTAAATAAATTGCAGGGAGCACCCAATCCCAAAGCCTTGTGCTTCTAGCTAGGATTGAATTATGGAATCCATGGATATGGGTTCCTCCAAGCTCAGGTGCTCCCTAATTTCTTGGTAATATCAGAAGAAGTCTCTGTGGTGAATACTGGTTTTATGTGTATGCACAATTCTCCAATGTGTGCACAACCACTCATAGCTATGTGTTGTAGGTATTTAATATTTACTATTGATATGTATTTTGGTTAAGCAGTGGTTATTCCTAAACCTTCTGTATACCCAAATCACCACACAGAGACTAAGATTTATATAATTAACCTAGAGAACAATGCTGGACAATGGTTACTTCATCCTAAATCTCCAAACCTGCATAGTTTCCTACCACTCAGATTTTACCCATTATACTTGCTTTTAGTTATATTTTAGGTCTGTTCATCTCTCCATGTGGTTCTAAGTTTACTCCTGGTCACCTCTGTCCCTACCCTCATGCTTCCTCTGCCCTTCGGACCAGGATGTCTCACCCCATTCTCCCCATTGCACTGCAATGGCTGGTTGTTTTATTGACAACACAGAGAACAAATGGTGGCATGTTTACACAAACTTGAGAGAGGTGAGCATCACAATGTGGTGTCCTGACTGACTGAAACCAGATAGTGAGGTAGAGAAATCAGCATTTGAATGAACAAGGGTAAATGGTATACATTACAAAAGAACATTATACCAATAGCTATGTAAAGTCAGGGTGCTAATCGCAATAAAAAGGCTGCTTGTAAGGACCCGTTTTTAAGTTACATGCTGGTTCTGTTGCTCCTTTGCATTGTGTTCACAAGGGGCACAGAGAACCCAGGTCCAAATCTGCCACTTTACTACCATATTAAGGGGATCCCATGTTGTACCTGTTCACTAAATTCATTGAGCTCAATCACAACAAATGGTGTTTTATTTGCTCTAATTTCTTTAGGGAGAGTTTTGTCACACAAGCTGGCACACATACATGTGTCACACACATAGGCACACATAAGCAAACATTGTGTACTAGCTAGCTGGAACAGCAGGATGGAAGGATGGCAGGAAATGGGTTTTGATGTTTCCTGTCTTCTCTTTTGTCTTAGACCATCCTCAGACACGATGATGTGATGATGTCAGTCTACCTCCCCAAGAGCAGTTCCAGATCTTAAGCGCTCTAGGGCAGGACATCAAAATCAACAAAAAATTTTCCAAGGCTTCTTACATGAGCCTGAGAGATGACTTCTTCAAAATAGCAGCTGACCTGGATGAATGTGGAAAAGAAGAAGGAGCCTTTATTCTCTATCATAAATTCCTCACGTGAAAACCTGCAGTTTTATCTCCTTTTCTGGGACTGTTCTCTAACTCATGCTGCTCTCCTATTCATGTTTTTCACATTTGTTGACAGTTACTGAATTTGACAATGTCACATTTTAATCAAATTTTTGGCAGTTCATACACAATCTTTTCCTCCCTATTCAAAGTCACAAGGACCAAAGGTGCTGTGGTCAGAAATAAAGAACTTCTTGAGGAGTTGTTTTTTTTTTTATTTTTTATTAATTACATTTTATTCACTTTGTATCCCAACTGTAGCCCCCTCCCACATCCCCTCCAAATCTTACCCTCCTTCCCTATTATCCACCCATGCCCCTCCCCTAGTCTACTGATAGGGGAGGTCCTCCTTCCCTTCCATCTGATCCAAGTCTATCAGTTCTCATCAGGAGTAGCTGCATTGTCTTCCTCTATGACCTGGTAAGGCTGCACCCTCCTCAGAAGGAGGTGAACAAAGAGCCAATGAATGAGTTCACATCAGACACAGTCTCTGTTTCCATGACTAGGGAACCCACTTGGACGCTGAGCTGCCATGGGCTACATCTAGACAGGGGTTCGAGGTTATCTCCATGAATGGTATTTGGTTGGAGTATCAGTCTCAGAAAAGGTCCTTGTGCCCAGATCTTTTTTTATTTTTCCTCTGCTTGTGGAACTCCTGTTCCCTCTTGGTCTTTCAATCTCCTTCTTCTTTCATAATATTTCCTACACTCTGCCCAAGGTTTGTCTATGAGTCTCAGCCTCTTCTTTGATACCCTGTAGGTTAGAATCTTTCAGAGTCCCTCTGTGGTAGGTCCTGTTCACTGTTTTTTCCACCTTCCGACGTTTATCCCATTTGCCTTTCTGAATGAAGGTTAATCATCTTACCCAGTGTCCTTCTTTTTGATTAACTCCTTTAGGTGTATAGATTTTAGTATGATTATCCTATATTATATGTATAATATCCACTTATAAGTGAGAATATACCATCTGTGTCTTTCTACTTCTGGGATACAGAAATTATGGGATACTACCCAGCAATTAAAAACAACTAAATAATGAAATTTGCAGGCAAATAGTGGGACCTAGAAAAGATCATCCTGAGTAGGAGTTCTTGATTCTGTGTCCACATGACCAGGTCCTTGAAAATAACATTTGGCAGGGAAGCAGCACATAACCGAATTGGTGAGTAGATTGATTAGCAAATGGCCTCTGAAGCACAGAATTATTTCTGATGTGTAGCCAAACCCAGATTCCACTTCGCTTCATCCTGTAGCCTCTTGAATTGTATAGCAAAGAATTAGCCTTACCTGTAGCTACAGTCACCAGAGGACTGTAGAACACCTTGAGTTAATGGGGTTCACCACAGTAAGGAGTTTTCCCAAGCTCTTCACCATTCTTGCACAGGCAGATTAAATACAAAAGTGTGGATATAACACCAGGAAATGACTCTTATAGGCTCAGTGATAAGAGTGCTGTGTTTGATGAAGTTGATGATGTTAAAATCTCACTAGTCATGTCTAGCCCTGAATTTGATAAAGCAGAACCTGAGGAGATGCACAGGAATCTGAGGAACTCAGGCAATGGGGCGGGGTTTCCTGGCCATGGCTTTCCTGATGTTCAGAAGACTGTGTATGCTGAGTAGAGACATCACCTTCTTGTTCCACAGAGGAGGAGGAGGCTCAGAAATGAGTTCAGCAGGATACTTTGCATTTCCCTGCTCTTACAACTGCTAGAACAAGGGTTCTTCTGTTAGTTTTCTACTGTTGGTATTCTGTAACATGATGCTATTCTCTTGAGCTCATGTTGTATCTCCCTCTCATTTTCTTACTCTTCCAAAGACAAATCAGTTTTACAAGGGACTCATGTGTCTTCTGAAATATCAGCTTTTCATATAGTGATGAAAAGCACAGATGCACATAAAATAATTCTGATCATACCCTCCTCCTAATTAGAATTTCTGACAGAGTCATGGATTGTTCTTGATTGTTGGTGTGAGAGTTGAAGCAGGTCAGCAGCATCCATGGGTACAGCATCCCACCAGGTAACCATAGCACATGCACTCCTAACTCTGAGCACCCTCAGTGTCTCCTTTTATTGCCTTATGGTCTCTCCTGTGAGGTTATGCCCTGCTGGGAAACAATACACAAAGGCGCTCTATGAGCAGCAATTCTTATTTTGATTAGTAATGGAATAAAAAGACCACTGTCTATATTTCCTGTTTTGAAGTTCATGGTTATACTCTATTTCCTCAAGGATCTGTGGTTCTACAAATTCTATGTGCTGCCTCATGAGTGCTGGGATGACAAACATGCACCTTAACAACTTAGCTATGCTTCTTGACAGCTGATATTTGTTGAATGGGCCAGTTTAATATTACAGTAATGACACATATCTTTCAAGACACTGGGATGGAAACTGATGCTCCAATTCAGAGTGTGTCTCTGTAAACTCCAGGATCTTCTGAAATCCTGCATGCAGAGACCAAATTTCCTCCGGGTCTAATTTAATCATGTCAACATTTTCTGTACATCTCATTCACTCTCCTTTATTCATTTAGATTATATTCGGAAGAACTGAACATTGGCCCAAAACTCCACAAAAGGGATGCCCATGAAAGAAGATTGAATTTCAACAGGTGGGTCTTGTTGCCTAAGCTGATGAACAAATATCGCCAGAGCAGCCTGGAGCTACTCAAAGAAATTCCACAGATCCTGACACTTGGTGGAAAGGGGTCAGATGCTGCCTCAGCAGAGTAGTAAAGAGGAGAGGGATGGCTGGAAATAGGGTTCAAGCTGTGCATGAGTTACTGTTGCCTTTCCCAATTTGTTTTATCCTTTTTTTTTCTCACATTAGAACTGTTCTAATTCTCCATTTTGATTTTGTATTGCAGATCTTAAACATTATTTTTGACAGGGCCGAGACTCTAAAGAGGAAACTGCTAAACAAATATAACAGGGAATATGAAAAATACCTAATGGAGATGGTCAGTATGAGGAGTACAGAGACAGTGGGATTATATTTCAACTATTCAGCCTGTTCTCGGATTGTCTTGTTATGTTCCATTGGAGTCTGGGAGTCAATGAATAGGCTCCACAATCACTTGCACATGAAGATGGGTGGAGTGTAGAGAAGACGGAGAATTAGCCATTACTAGAGACATCCATATAGGAACTGAGTAAGGGGGTGCTGGCTGATTTCCACCACACCAGATTTATTGATCTGATTCTGAAATATCAGACATGAACAGAACTAGGTTTTGTTCATCTCTGTGATGACAAGACTTTTCCTCTGAGATTTCAAGTATTTGCCTAAATCCTTTTCCTGTAGAAGAAAGAAGAGGAAGCAGCAGAGCTGTCAGCTTTGTGGGAGGACATAAAATCAGGATGTTCCAGTTGTCACTCTATTCTATTTGGACCTAAAGAAAATGAAAGTGGAGAAGTGGGACCTGGTATAACATCTACAGCAAAGGAAGCTCAAACTTCCTCAATACCAACCAAAACCTTCAGCTCACCACAGCAATGTTCAGTAGAGGAGAATGCTAAGTTTGTCACCCCAAGTACGTCAATATCTGCCAAGCAGCCTGGGGCAAATGACCCAAAGAAAAGCACAGGTAAGTGGCTGGGTCTTTGAGCTCCCCCTGCCTCCAAAGGAAGAGCAGCTTTGATAGGTCACAGAGGAGGACATTGCAGCCAGTCCTGATGAGACCTGATAAGCTAGGGTCACATGGAAGGGGAGGAGGACCTCCCTTTTCTGTGGACATAGAGGGGGGCAGGGAGGAGATAGGAGAAGGAGGGTGGGATTGGGATGGAATGAGGGAGGGGGCTACGGCTGGGATACAAAGTAAATAAACTGTAATTAATATTAATAAATAAATAATAAATAAATCAGGATGTTCCAGTTGTTGCTCTATTTCATTTAATCCATTGTATGGATCTACAGAAAACAAAAGTGGAGAAGTAGGACCTGGAGCAACAGCTACAACAAAGGAAGCTCAACCTTCCTTAATACCAACCAAAACCTCCAACCTACCACAGCAGTGTTCAGTAGAGAAGAACACTAAGGTCATAGCCCCAAGCACATCAACATCTGCCGAGCTGCCTGGGAAAATGGTGCAGAGGAAAACAAAGGTAAATGATCACAGGTTTCTGAATTGGAAAAGACTTGTATAGAATAAGTTCCTCATTTAAACACAGGAATGAGCTAACTGAAAGATGAAGTGATAGCATAGAAATGCAGGGTTATTGGGAGAAGCTCTTGCATACAGTACTGGGGAAGAAGTGAGAGAGAAAGAGGAAAGTATGCACAGAGAGAGAATGAAGAAAGAGTGAGGAGAAGAAGAATGATACAAAGAGAGTAGAGTGAGAGAAGAGAGAGAGATAAAGGAACCTAAATGTCTGGATTATATAATGAGGGGAAGCCTCTCTCCCTGGGCTGGAAAGCACAAGGTAGTTCCTCAGAGTATATTCTAGGAATGCCCAGCAGTAGGTAGGGATCAAAGGATGCTGGAAAAACCTGGAGGCAGGTGCACTTTGGTATGGTCTTAAACCTAAGAGTCATCATTGCATCTGGCTCAGCCACGCTGGTGTGCGAATAGAGCTCACTAGAAACATAACATGCTGATGGACAGATGTCTGAAGTCTGGAGCACTGAGCACCACCACAGAGAATGTTGTATTTTATTGTCCACATCCTCAGTCTTTGGGTTCTGTGGTCCACTTACATTCATCTCACAGTCACATGCAAAACTATTGCTCTATCCAATCAAGGTGGGTATAAATCTATGGTCCCAGCTCCCAGTCAGCTGTAGCCAGAGCTAAGAGAAAGCAAACCCGGTTCACTTTGTTATTCCATCATGGGGAAGGACTCATGGAGAGAATTCCAATGACATTTCTTTTCTCTCCTACGCTCTCAAGATGAGTTTTGCTCATAAACAGCAGGCCCTGTTGCCTAAGACTTTTCTCTCTTTTCCATTGCAGTTCAGAAAGTCAGAGGCCTGCGTCCTGTGATCCTCCCTCAGGATTTATGTGAGAAATTTCTAAAGTCTGCAAGGAAGAACACTAAGAAGAAAATTGAGACCTGTGGTATTTTGTGCGGATCCATGGTAAAAATATGAAAAGTCCTTCCTGATCTGAGGTTGTTTCTTCCCCTTGTCTTTCCATGTCTGTCAGAGAACATATCCAGGGTCTGTGTCCATAGATATCACAAGAAAGAAGGAACTGTGGGTGACAAGGCCTGGAAACCTTAAATTTGATGACTTTGTATTTGGCTTTTCAGAATCCCTTGAAACATTTGCTTCAATGTTATAGTTAAAAATTTTCATTGTAGTGGTAGCTAATGCTGCTAATTCCTGTTACTGCCAAACTGAGGCTGGAGACTTCCTACAAGTTCAAACCAGCTTCACAGAGAGAATGAGACATTGTCTTGAAGGCAAAGAAAGCAGAGCAGCAAGTAGACAGTCAGTTAGGCAGGAATGAGGCATGTAGAAATGCATGCTGACTAATTCTAAAAGGAAAAGGAGGACTCAATTCCTTTTGGATCCTGCTCTGAGCACCTACTCTGGTAAGCCTTGAAATGTACATTATAAACATCTCAGCTTCCTGAGTGGAACTGCTGGCTGCTGCAGAGAGGATTCTAGACCTAGGGACATCTCAGCATCTGTTCCTTTATACAGAACCTACAAGAGCTCCCAAGATTGCAAAACACTGAGGGGAGGGAGAACAGTAAGGGTCATTCACTTGGGTGAGGGATTCACTTATTTGTGTTATGAACGAGTGAGATTGAGAATTCTAGGATATTTTAATAAGTTATTTTCTCTTGGCAGGTAGCAGAGTACCACCATATCACGCACATAGTCATACCACTCCAGGAAGGAGGCCCTGACTATTGCTAGGCCACCAATGAAAAGGAACTGTTTTTTTTATCCAAGAAGAACTGGGGCTTCTCACCTTAGGGTGGATTCGTGTAAGCAAATAACCTCCCTGATGGCAGGGTTCTCTTTTTTCTCTCTTAGAAACATCCTGCCTAAATCTTTCTCTGCACAGAGTCAATCCATATCATTCTTCTGTTTAAAAATGCAGTCAATATTGTTCCAGGATGAGTCATAGGACCATTTCCTACTGTTTTTACAACTTTTTAAATTTTTCCTTTAATCAAAGCAATTCTACAAAGTCGCTTTGCTTTGAGAGTCTGGGCCAAGAACAGCACCTTGCCTAGGATGTAAAGGAACATGGCATAGGAAACATGTCCCGCCAAATATTATAAATTACACTATTTTAAATAATACAAGAGAGTTACTTATAAAGATTGTGTTTTTTATTTTTGAAGACTTACTTTCTTTTTTGCACACCCAAAGTATCCTACCTGTGAGGTTTTCAAGTGTTTGTACATGCTGAACATACTTTTGTTGATTTTCAATAAATACAGCAACTTGCCTAGAGATTTCTTCGGAATGATTCTCTCATTATCAAGTGCTGAAGCTCACAGAACAAGAAGCTTTTCTTGGAATATTGATAGGTGTAAGCCACAATCATATGGTTTATTTCTAGGTTTTAAGATATCATACATACTTATACTCAGAACTTGAGTAGTTGAGATTTCTGAAGCAGTCTCCTGTGACTTCATGATTTTTAGCTCAATACAATTTCTTACTGTTTTGCCTAAATCAATAACATAATATGTAATAATCAAAATTTAGCCCTTTGTGTCTAGTAACACAAATGGGCAATCACACATAACCTAGTACCAATTCAGATGAGGCATTTTGGACTGCAGTTTTCAGGAGATATCTATATTCCTGTGAGTTTCAGAGAAGACGGGCCACACTTGAAGTGACTTATGATGAATTTTAAATATGGGCCAGAAGGGGTTCATGGGAGAGGGGTCAACTTTGGATACCTACAATGTACTCCCACATCATTGAACAGTTCTGTTGGTTGGGATTGGTGTTTGGTATCAGAAAAATATAACATGTATTTGTTGATTTGACCTATCAAACCCATGATCTCCATTGTCTTTGGTGGCAGAAAAAATAGTGATTTTTGAATAGAGGGAGAAGTTTTTGGGCTATTCTGGGTAAAACAATTTCATAACTAAACCCATAGACTACAAGTAAAAATGAAGAAGATACAAGGTTGATTGAGATGTGAAGATCAGTTAAGGTTTGGGAGCTGGTAACATCCAATGAGCAGGTGGTAGCAGTCTGTTGAGGAAGAGTGAGAATTAGAGATCCAAGGAATGAGGACCAGAGGCTGATGAGTCTGGGACAGAGCAGGCTTTTAGCTGGGCTCATGGTGATAGCAGTGATCCTCTCATAAGGATCAATAGGGTTTTAGAGAAGGACTGAGATTGGAATTGGAGATAATTCTTACTGTGTGCAATTTAAGGCATCTTCAGATATCAAATCTATATGGCCATTGGAAGGAAGTTTTGAGAAGCAAGAAGAAACCAGGGGAGGTACCTTAGAGGCTTCTGCATGGAGTTGGTCTAGGAAATGTGGTAAGTGGGGAGAGCTGGCTGCAAGAGAATCCATTCCCTGGCAGCTGAGGTGGAGGTCTAATAAGGAGAACATGGAACACAGTGGGTGATGAAACAGCAACAATGCTGCAAGAATACTAATTAGGAGGTTCTCCAAAGCCACACAGCAAGGAGAGTTGAAAAATTAATTCAGCATGTGACTTACAATCTCCAGCAGGGAGAGTATTCATAACCCTTGCTGGGGTTCTGAGGATATTGTCTAATGTATTTTAGGTCACGGTGGGTAGAGACTTCAAGGTTTAGCAGATTCTTAGAAATCTGGGTATAATGGCACCCTCATGAATTTTTACCACTCAGGAGAATGAGGGTGCTGGATGGTGACATCAGAACCAACCGGGCTAATAGTAAGACTGTGTGTGCCTCAAAACAAAAGTCATCTGATGAAGGTTAAGGTTATTTTTAGAATCTGTCATTACTGTCATACTAAACTTGGATCTGATCCCTAGATTCTTGAAAAAGAAATAATTATGAGTCTGCTCTTGACAGAACTTGGTTAAGAGAGTACTGACATGAGAGGGAACTGTAAGATGGTATTAACATGATTTTATATGTTGGTGTGGATTTTCTTGATTTTACTTTTTTTTAACTTCACTTTAGATTTTTTAAAGAGTGATATTTAAAATATTGCTAATATTGTGAGTGTACATACATGAAAAGTACAGTTTAATAGCTCATTGAATAAATATGATAGGCACACATAACTTAGAGAAGGAAACAGGAATGTACCAGGAGCCTAGTCCAAATTCCTCCCTTCCTTCCTCCAGATTAAATTTTGCTTTCATCATCTATTCATGGATTTCATTAATAATCACATCCTAGTGTGCCCTCCTCCATACCAACAGTACTTGAAATGCAATGGCTAGATAAGTGACTTTTACCTCTGCCTTCCTTGGCTTAACATCTGCAGGATTCATCTCTACTCTAGCATGCAGCTGTCTCATGTGTTTTCACACTATTGATTCAGTTAAAAAGGGTAGAGAAGAAAAGGAAAGTGGGGTAAATCAACGAACAATAGTACAGTACCACATCTGAAGGGCAGAAGGAACTCCTCTTCACATAGGGAGTAATCACATGGGGTTCAGAGGCAGGAGTGAAGTCAGACAACTGAAGACCCAGAGAGATTGTTGAATCAATATTTGTAGTGGTCATCCAAAAGCTTGAAGAGGAAGGACTCTGTTTTCTGCTTGCAGCAGGGAAGCAGATGTAGGTTAGAAACTGAAGGACAAAAGTTGAAATGGTTACCATGTAGACATTAGGCATAACTAAGCATGGATGAATAAAAGAATCTTGTTCTCAGTGAGGGACAAGCTAAAAGTGATAGAGAGAAACTTAGCTTCTTTTGGCCTCTATGTGTTAGGACAAAGCAGATTGTCCTTTCTTCCTTCTCCACCTAGCAGATGAGTGTTTCCCTTGAATGATTTGAGGAATCTTGGTAGGGGCTAATTGTTGAATTTGGATGGGTCTGCCTTTCTTGGTGGATCAGACCTGTCTGGCTATGCTCACTTGCAATTCTCTTCCTTTGTTTTCATAGACCCATCCAACCCAGACAGCATTCTTATAAGTAAAGACCTACACATCCATTTTTGCTATCAGCAGATGCTGCCTGAGTCCATCACAGTGGTGTGTACCCCCAAATACAAAGAGTGAGTGTGTAAGATTCAGATCTGGAAGGTACAAGAGCAAAATATTTTCATGGTTGAAAATTATTTAAAATTTATCTATAGAGGGTCTTAACTGATTGCTGTTCAATTAAGAGCAACATTCTAATTAATACAAGCTGCTCTTAAAAATATGTGGATATCACTGCTGAATTTCTAGGACAAATTATCAAGAAGTAACCTCAATAGACCGAGACTGAAATTCTACACCAAACACTCTACATGAGTGTCCTCTCTTTTCATTCCCAACGTCAAGTTATTGTGAATTCCTCAGAAGATCTAGTATTGGAAAAACAATGAATTATCCTCCTCCCTTTGGTTAAAAATAATGTACCCTGGATGTTGTCCCACAGTGACAAGAAGACTCTGAATTTAGTATTTTATTTTATTTTATTTTTGTTCCTTGTTCCTCATATTATTGATCTAAATAGACCTAATGCTTTACTTGGTTCTTCTTCCTACTCATTTCTTCTGTTGAATCCCCCTGCCCACTTTGGGTATGGTGAAATAACGATATTCAGAATGAGAGAGAGTTAGACAGAGGGGATGTAGATGTACAAAGGCAAGAGGAGGCATAGGAGAACTAGGTGGAGAAAGAAAAAGCAAAATGAAATAATGAAGGGGAAAGGAGAAAGGAAAAAAGAAAGAGGAAGAAGAGTAAAATGATTAGGAATAACACCAGGAGGACAATGTCTAGGAGAAGGATGAAGATGACAGTGATGGCTTTGAATAGGAGTAGAAGGAGGTTCACAGGTTCTAGAGATGGGAAGAAGAGTTGTGCAGAGAAAAGAGATAGGAGGAGGGGTGAGAAGAGAGAGTGGAAGAGTAAAAGGGAGAAAGAGATCCAAGAAAGGAGAAGAAATGGGAAATGAAAATTAAAGAAGGAAGAAAAGATGAGAGAAAGGTGAACAGGATAGAGGGAAGAGACCTAGGGGCATATCTACTTGACTGAGTCTGCTTTTTCATTTCAGAACAGGAATTTTTTGACTGACACCTACTGGGCTTAAAGAAATTTCCTGCTGCTCCAGGAGGGGGTTCCGTCCTCATAGAGAGGACACTCCTCTCTTCTGTGTATGTATCTTTGTACAATGGATCAAGACCTTGGTCTCATCCAGGACCTAGAGCTGATAAGGTTTTTCATCTTTTCTGATCTACTTGGAATTTCAGCATCATCGGTCACTTTCCTAAAACTATGTAAATAGAAAGCAGTGGGCAGTGAAGATAAGGTTTCTCTCATTTACAACCTGGTCATTTATGTTCTATGAGGGTATTGACCCTTACTGATCCTTTTACCTAATATCTGTTGATTTTAATACAATGTACTTTCCAAGGTTCTTGAGAGAATAGTGGAAGTTAGACTGGGGTGTACATCATGGTCAGAGTATGAGCTCAGCGTGCATGAAACCCTGGATTTTATCTCCAGTATCATTGGGAACAGAAGTAATAGACAGAGTATGGAATCCATTAGTTTAATCAATGCTTATTACTTGTTACTTTGTTCTTCACCAGTATCAATTACTAAGTTTCAGTTAGAGATCTGAATAAAGAAAGGCCATGTAAGATAGGTAAATTAAGCATCTTTTATCCTGAAATTCTGCCTAAGGTATTAGGGTTCTCACCTGCCTAGGGAGGTGGTTTCTTCTCCCAGGTTGTGTTTAGTGATATCACAATTAGTATGATCAGATTGATCTCCAGGCCAGACCAGCTTCAAGTCAATGTGATTATTGCATCTTGTATCAGCCTTGACCCTTCCACAGAGTTTACATTAAGAGGAAATGCATCAACATAGTGAAAGGACCAAAACCTGCCTCATAAAGTATATAAGATCCATATATGAAGCCACAAAGATCAAATGACGTGTAAACTCTTGGTGTCATATTGATTATTCCTTGTGACTTTGTTTTACCTATGAATACCCTCAAGGACTCTCCATATGATTATCATCACTGCTCCAAGATTGCTGGTTCCTTTTAATAAAGAGATTTTTCACAAGATGCTCTGGAAAACATGTGCAAAGATATAAGGGAGACATTGACTCTGTCTATGAGGAGTACTAGGTAGGAGTGCTGGGTCCCAGACCTTTGTCCATGTATCTCACTGATTCACAATCTTACCTCTAAGCTAAGAACTACTGGCCTTCAGAGAATGAACATTAGAGGCTTATGTCTGGGGACATGGCTCAGTTGGGGAAGAGGTTGTGTTTCAAGCACAAGGTCCTGGATTAAACTTGCAGCACTCCTGAAATATGCCAAGGTAGCACAGCCCTGGAAGCTAATGGCAGGAGCATAAGTTCAGGATTCTCCAGAACTACCAAGGTTACATGGTCTAGACTAGGTCACAAGAGCCATTCTTTTGGTATAAAATTAGAAGTATAAGTTGTTTCAAAACAGGACTTTTCCATACTTTGACTCTATTTACTTTTCTTCAATTGCAGGACTGTTGCCATGTCACCATCCAGAACACCAAAGTGATGATCACTGATTTACGATGAGTATAATCCCACTCACCATCATTGGGAATTTTTGTGTGTCTGTGTTTGTCTGTGTGTGCATGTATTTTTGTATATGTTAGGGACACAACACACACATATGTCTACACACATATATGTGCATAGAGTGGTGACATATCTGTGTGTATGTTCAAATTATGTCATATGTTACTTGTATGTCATGTATGTTACATCTGTGTCATGTATGTTCACAATGTGTGTATGGATGAACACTGTGCTTATTCTTTGTTCTGTCTTTGACCTCCCCCCCCCCCCCAGGGAAGGAGCAGTCCTGTTAGTCCACAGAGGAGCTCTTTGCAGCCAGCCCTGAAGATACCTGATAAAACAGGGTCAAATGAAAGGGGAGGAGGTCTTTTCCTATCAGTGGACTTGGAAAGGGGCAGGGAGGAGACCAGGGAGGGAGTGTGGGGTTGGGGAGGGAATGAGGGAGCGGGATACAGGTGGGACACAGAGTTAACAAAATGTAACTAATAAGAAAAAAAATGAATCAAAACAGCCAAAAAAAAATGAGGAGCTTCTTTTCTGGTCTAGTCTATTTGTTGTTCTGTAGACCTTCTGTATGTTTATGGACATCTCTTTCTTAAGTTAAGAAAAATTTCTTCTATGATTTTCTTGAAAGTATTTTCTGGACCTTAGAGGCTGGAATCTTCTTTATCATCTTTTCCTATTTTTCTTAGATTTTGTTTTTTCATGGCATTCTTGATTTCTTGGATGTTTTGTGTTTGGAACTTTTCTAATTTTACTTTTTCTTTGAAAGACGTATCAATTTCTTGAAGTGTATCTTCATTGCCTGAGATTCTCTCTTCCATCTCTTGTATTCTGTTGGTGATGCTTTTCTTTGTGCTTTCTGATCTTTTCTCTAAGTTCTCTAGCTCGAGGGTTTTCTCTGTTTGTGTTTTCTTTATTGATTCTAATTCTGTTTTCATGTCTTCTCCATTTCCTTTGTCTGTTTGAATGGGGATTCCTGTTCTACCATGATGGCCTTTATTCTTTTGTTTGTTCATTTCCTCTCTGTATGCCTTTACTTGTGCCACTACATGTGCCTCCAATTTTTTGGTTGTATTTGCCTGTATTTCTTTGAGAGCTTCATTTGTTTCCTCTTTATGTGTCTCTAATAACTGGATAAGGATACATTTGTGATCATTTTCCTGTGTTTCTGATAAATTAGCATATCCTTTGACTTTTGGTGTTGCTGGTGAAGCCATTATGCCCTGATTTTTTTATTTTTATTTTTTGGATGTGTTCTTACACAGACCTCTAGCCATCTGCTTATCTGTCACCTTCACTGTTTACTCCTGGAGTCTGTACTTCAGACTGGGTTCCTTCAGAATGGGTCCATCTGTTTCTAGTGTCTGGATTATTACTCAGGAAGATGAGAGAGGTCTACCAGTTTTTCAGTGGATGGTGATGTTTCAGCTGTAGCTAACAGAGGAAGGCTGCAGGTGCAAGTGCACAGGTGTGGGTGTGGGCATGGAAGTGTGCCTTGAAAGACAGGGTTTTAGGTTGGGTAGATGTCTGGAAGGGTGGAGCTTAAGAAGAGGAGGCGTTGAGGGTGCTGGCACTGTTCACAGGCTCAATGCATATGGGCAGGTTCCCTGAATACCTCAGTGGCCTGCAGACTCGTCATACTGTCCTACTGGTATTCAGATCTGTCTGTGCTCCAGGAATGGTTTGCTTGGACTCCACTAGTAGACACACAGAACAGGGGCTTCAATGTTGAGAATGCTGTCCCAAGGATCCCTCTGTTGCCCACAGTGAAGGTGTGGGTGAGAGGGATACTATGTCTGGCTGATAGCATAGAGGGGCCCTGGATCTTGGGCTCTTCATACCCTCACTTGAAGGTGCTCTCACTCACTTAAAGGCTTAATCAGAAAGCACAGTGTTCCACCAGTTCTCTGCTCTCAGACATGGGCCTGTAAGGGCAAAGGAGAGTGTAAGAGATCCATCAGCTCAGTGATGTCCACTGTTTGGCCTCCAGGCAGGGAGACCCATAATTGTGGTAGCCACACCTTCGTTATCTCTTTCCTAGCATGGAGGTAGCTGCTTGGGGCAACCACTGCTGCCTCTGTCAAACAGGGAGGCCCGTGCTTGGAGCAAGGGAAAGTACAGGAGGGTTGAATATTTACCACGCTCAGTCCCTGCAGACCTCCATGGGTGACCTGGATCCAAACTCTCCCAGCTCACAGGTTGTCCCATCTTGCCCAGGAAGCCTCAGTGTCTATGTTCTGGCTTCAGCTGCCCCTCCACTCACCAATTTCAGTGTTTTGGATCCTGTGGTGGCAGATGGCTGTATGGGCCACCCAGATCTTCAGTCAGCTGTACAGGATATCCAGGGGCCCCCAGCGGGTGATAGCTTCCCAGTTCTGCTACAATAGCAGGCAGTTGTAAGGGCCTTCCAGTGAGTGATGTATGGGCTTGCCAGGTCTCCTACAGTGATGGCAGTGTGGCATCTAGTACTCCAGGAACTTCATGCTCCCTGACTAAAACAAAAGCAGTGGCTACCGTAAGTATGGGTCTCCATGCCCAGCGGACAAACAGTGGACACCACTGAGCTGAAGGATCTCCTACACTCTAATTTGACCCAACAGGCCCAAATCTGATAGTAGAGAACAGGAGGAACCCCTGTGCTTTCTTATTAGGCCTGTGAGTGAGTGAATGCACCTTCAAGTAAGTACATGCAGAGTCCCAAATCCAGTGTCCCTCTATGCTATCAGCCAGACATTGGATCCCTCCTACCCACACTACCACTTTTGGCAACAGAGCGATTCTTGGGACAGCGTTCTCAACATTTAATCCCCTGTTTAGGAGTCTGTCAGTGGAGCCCAGGCAAAGAATTCCTGGAGCTAAGATGGATCTGAATACCAGGAGGACAGTAAAAAAGGTCTGTAGGCCATTGAAGTATTCAAGGCATCTGTCCATCTTCATTGCAAGTGTGAACAGTGCCTGCATACACACTCCCTCCTGTGCTTAATTAAGCCCTGCATTTTAGGCATCTACATGTTTTAGCAACCTGTCCTTCCAGGCACACTTCCATGCACACAGCCTCTCTTCCTCCCCTTCACTTGTGTACCAGTGCCTGCATCGTTCCTTTCTCAGTTACTACAGAAAAACCAACATCCCGTCTCATACTAGTAAACTGTTCCCATCTTCCTGAGGAATACTCCAGACACCAACACAAAGACTCACCCTGTCAAGAAGTACAGACTCCAGGAACAAACAGCAAAAGTTACAGATAAGAAGATGGCTAGAGGTTGGCATAGAAAACATCCAACAAACCCCAAAATCAATGGACATGCTAATTCAGCATAAACAAAGGAAAATTTTCTCAATTCTAGGATTATCCAGATATTAGAGGCCTATATAGAGGAAATGAACAAAGCTCTCAAAGAAATACAGGCAAACAGCCAAACAAATAGAGGTACAAGTAGAGGCACAATTAGTGGCATATAAAGAAGAAATGAACAACAAAATAGAGGCCATCAAGGAAAGACAGGAATCCACATTCAAACAAACAAAGCAAATGGTGAAGACATGAAAACAGTATTAGAATCAATAAAGAAAACACAAACAGAAAACCCTCGAGCTAGAGAACTTAGAGAAAAGATCAGAAAGTACAAAGAAAAGCATCACCAACAGAATAGAAGAAATAGAAGAGAAAATCTCAGGCAGTGAAGATACACTTGCAGAAATTGATACTTCTCTCAAAGAAAAAGTAAAATTGGAAAAGTTCCAAACACAAATCATCCAAGAAATCAAGGATGCTTTGAAAAGACAAAATCTAAGAAAAATAGGAAAAGGTGAAAAAGAAGATTCCAGGCTCTAAGGTCCAGAAAATATTTTCAAGAAAATCATAGAAGAAAATTTTCCCAACTTAAGAAATAGATGACCATAAACACACAGGAGGCCTACAGAACACCAAATATACTAGAGCAAAAAAGAAACCCCTCATGTCACATCATAGTCAAAACACTAAATCAAGGAAACATATTAAAAGCAGCAAGGGAAATATTCCAAGTAACATATAAGGGCAGACCTACCTGAATCACATCAGACTTCTCAGCAGAAACTGTGAAAGACAGTAGAGCCTGCTCAGATGCCACGCAGATTCTAAGATACCACAGATGCCAACCCAGACTACTATACCTAGCAAAGCTTTCAACCAACATAGATGGAGAGAACAATATGTTCCATGACAAAACTAAACTTAAACTATATCTACACAGCAAACCATCCCTACAGAAGCTACTAGAAGGAAAACTCCAATCCAACAAAAACAACTATATGGAAGGAAAAACAGGGTATAGATAACTTTACAACATAACATTAAAAGAAAACAAGCCTTAAAACAGAGTAACACCACCAGCTTCCAAAATAAAAGGAACTAACATTCATTGGTCATTATTAACTATCAACAAGGGACTCAACTCTCCAATAAAAAGACACAGACTAACAGAATAGTTGCAGAAAAAGGATCCAACCTTCTGCGGCATCCAAGAAACACACCTATGCAACAAAGATAAACACTACCTCAGAGTAAAGGGCTGGAAAATATTTTTCAAGCAAATGGACCTAGAAAATAAGCTGGAGTAGCTATCCTAATATGTAATAAAGTTGACTTTCAATCAAAATTAATCAAAAAAGATTAGGAGGGGCACTTCATTCTTATCAAAGAAAAAATCCACAAGGAGGACATCACAATTCTGAACATCTATGCCCCAAATACAAGACTACCTATGTTAGTAAATGACACATTATTGAATTTTAAATCATATATCGATCCCAACAACTTAATACTGGAAGACTTCAACAGTGCACTCTCACCAAGGGACAGATAATCTAGGCAGAAATCCTAAATCAAATGGACCTAATAGATGTCTACAGAACTTTTCACCCAAACTCAAAAAAGTATATCTTCTTTTCAGCACCTCACAGAACCTTCTCAAATAGTGACCATATAGTCTGGCACAAAGCAAGCCTCAATAGGTACAAGAAGATCAAAATGATCCCTTGTATCCTGTCAGACCACCATGGCCTAAAACTAGACCTCAACAACAACAGAAATAACAAAAAGCCTACATTCACATGGAAACTAAACAACTCTCTTATTCAATGACAGTTTGGTCAGGGATGAAATGAAAAAAGAAATTAGAGACTTCTTAAAATTCAACAAAAATGAAGGCAAAACTTACCCAAACTTATGGCACACACTGAAAGCAGTGCTAAAAGGAAAGTTCGTAGCAATAAGTGTCTCCAGAAAGAAGTTTGAGACATCTCATACAAGCAATTTAATGGCACACCTAAAAGCCCTCTCCCCCAAAAAAGAAGTAGACAAACCCAAGAGCAGTAGATGACTGGAAAAGATGAAACTCAGAGCTGAAATCTATGAAGTAGAAACAAAGAAAACAATTCAAAGTTTCAATGAGACCAAGAATTGGTTCTTTGAGAAAATAAACAGGATAGACAAACCCTTATACAAAAGACAGAGAGAAACTATCCAAATCAGCAAAATCAGAGATGAAAAGGGATCTTTTCTGAGACTGATACTACAACTAAGGACCATCCATGGAGATAACCTAGAACTCTAAGAACCCCTGCACAGATGTAGTCAATAGCAGCTCAGTCTCCAAGTGAGTACACTAGTAATGGGAACAGGAACTGTCTCTGACATGAACTTAGTGGCTGGCTATTTGATCATCTCCCCCTGAGTGGGGAGCAATACACCACAGAGGATAAGAATTCAGCCAGTCTTGATGAGACCTGATAGGCTAGAGTCAGATGGAAGGTGAGGAGGACCTCACCTATCAGAGGACTTTGGGAGGGCCATAGGGGGAGAAGAGGGGAGGATGTGGGATTGTGGGGGGGGATGAGGGACATGGCTACAGAGGAGGTACAAAGTGAATAAACTGTAGTTTATAAAAATATAAATAAAATTTTAAGAATGAAAAAATAAAGATCATAACATCCCTACCTCCTGTACTTGTGGGACTTTTATGTATTTGAATTAAATGACCCATGGAAATAACAGTATTGCACAGGAGACAACTTCCTGAACAGAACACCAACAACACAGGCTCTAAGATCAACAATTAATAAATGAGACCTCATTAAAATGAAACATATCTATAAAGCAAAGAACACTGTTATCAGAACAAAATAACAGCCTACAGACTGGAAAAAGGTGTTCAAGAACCCTACATCTAACAGAGGGCTACTATCCAGAATATATATATAAATATAAATATATATAAAATTAAACATCAACAAACTAAGTAATCCAAATAAAAATGGGATACAGAGCTAAACAGAGAGTTCTCAACATAGGACTATCAAATGGCAGAGAAACACTTAATGAAATGATCAACATCCTTATTCGTTTGGTAAGTGCAAGTCAAAATGACCCTGAGATTTCACCTACACCCATCAGAATGGCTAAGATCAAAAACTCAAGGGATAATGCATGCTGAAGAGAATGTGGAGAAAGAGGAACCCTCCTCCATTTCTGGTAGGAATATAACCTTGTACAACCCCTTTTAAAATCAATCTGGTGCTTCCTCAGAAAATTAGGAATCGTGCTACCTCAAGATCCAGCTATACCACTCCTAGGCATATACCCATAATAAGGAAATTTGCTCAACCATGTTAGTAGCAGCTCTATTCCTAATAGCCAGAATCTGGAAATGACCTAATGTCTCTCAGTGGAGGAATGAATAGGGAAATTGTGGGATATTTACACAATGGAATACTACTCAGCAATGAAAATCAAGGAAATCATCAATTTGCAGGCAAATGGTGAGAACTAAAAAAGATCATCCTGAGTGATGTAACTCAGAATCAGAAACACACAAATGATATATATTCATAAGTGGATATTAGCCAGATACTATAATATTGGAGAAGGGCATGCATGCAGAGGGTGGAGGAAGGGAGGGATTGGGACAGGAGGAGGAATAGAACCACAGGGGGGATACAAAGTGAATAAAGTGTAATTAATAAAGAAAAAAAAAACATATTAAAAAAGGAGGACCCTACGGTAAATGCTTGCTAATTCTCATCCAGAAAGGTAAACAGGATAGAGATCAGAAGTAGGAGAACACAGGGAACAGTACAGGAACCTTCCACAGAGGATCACTGAAAGACTCTACCCACCAGGATATCGAAGGAGATTCTGAGACTCATAGCCAAACCTTAGGCAGAGTGCAGGAATCTGTATGAAGAACAGGGAGATAGAAAAACACAAACTCCACAAGGAGAACAACAGAGCCAAAACTCCTGGGCCCAGGGGAGCCTACAGAGACTGATATTCCAATTAAGGACCATGCACGGAGAGGACCTAAGCCCCCTGTGCAAAGGAAGCCCCTTGGCTGCTTAGTTTCCAAGTGCATTCCCTAGTAATGGGATCAGGTGCTGTCTCTGACATGAACTCAGTGGCTGACTTTTTGATCACCTCACCCTAGACAGTGCAGCCTTACCATACCGCAGAAGAAGATGATGCAGCCAGCCTTGATGATACCTGATAGCCTAGGGTCAGATAGAAGGGGAGGAGGTCATCCCCTACCATGGGACTAAGGATAGGGCATAGGGGGAGAAGAGGGAGACTGGGTGGGACTGGGAGGAGACAAGGGAGGGTGCTCTAGCCAGGATACAAAGTGAAAAAAAATTGTGATAAATAAATATATAAATAAAATTAAAGAAAGAAATTTTGGTCACTATTACATGTGTCTAAGGCCATGCGTCCAAGCACATAGTGCCTGGGATGATTTTCTCATTTTTCTAGTAGATGTAAATGCAAACAAGTCCAAGGAATTTTGTTAAATAAAATATATGTTACAGCAAATAGAATCAGGTTACATCCCATCAAAATAGCATATCTCAACTTCATTTATGTGGTCTATGCTTAATATAAATTTAAGTGTATCGTTCCTTAATCTTAGCAGGCAACTGAGGATCTTGTATCTGCAGTAAGTGAGAGCTCCTTCTTTATTAAGTCACAGGAACTGTATGTGGATATTCTGCTCTGACTCCTGAGGTTCACCTGCTTCTCAGAATGTCATGCCGGCCTGTGGTACTTGGTTCAGGGCTATGTGTGTAGGAAAAATTTTATGCAAGTTTCTGATACGTTTTTAAAATTATCTGCACTCATTAATGCTTCTAGTTTTGACAAGAAAAATCAAAGTTTAAGAACATGTGCAAAAAATGCAACTACAGAATCACCAGAAAGGCTATTTCAACTAAAAATGTTGAAAATATAAAGTACCAACCAGGAAATTAAATGCTTTGTTGAGATAGAAATAGTGCAGACGTTTGAAGAAAAGACTAATGATTTCTTTGCTTATTGTTAGAGTCTGAATATGGCTGGTTTGGCACTCGAATGTAGATCTGGCTGGCCTCAAACTTGTGGCCATCCTCCCACTCTTGTCTCTTGAGTATCATGATTAAATACACATCTGCCTTACGACCTGGCAGAGTGTGTAGATATCTACCCAAGAGAAATGAAAATGTGTGATCAAATAATGCCTGCATAGCACGTGGTTAGTGGGGATCATTCACAGCTGAATGAATTCATAAAATGTTTGTTCATAAATATAAAGCAGATAAACTGAGTTGTGGTTATGATAGAACGATATTTAGCAATAAAAATATATGGACCACTACTATATGTGGCTACCTAGATGACTACTAAAAAAACTCAGTGTGAATAAGGTCTTATATAAAGGAGAACTGATTGATTCTGTTGCCTGATTTTCTCCTTTTTAAATTTAGTGTTTAAATGTTTTTTTAATTTCATATTCCTCATGTCTTTCTGTACTTCTGTTTCCTCTCAAATTCATGACCTTTTAAATTACTATTGTTACATATATACATATTATATATAATAATATATAATATATATATGTATATATATATATATATATATATATATATATAATATTTATACAGCCTGTTGAGACCCTTTAGTGTTGCTTATATGTGTAGGACTGACTACTGCATATTAGATAACCTATCAGTTTTTTTTTTTCCCATAGAGAATATTGATCCCTTCTTTCATAATAGGCAGTGATTGCCTATGGCTATTCATTTAGCGAAGGATCCTACTGAGATTTCCCCATCTATGTTGGTATGTCCACTGGCATGCAGGTCTTGTTTAAGTGACAATATTGTTGAGATTCCATGAGCGCATCCTCCCTGTCATATATAGACGACACTACTGCACAGCTACTGACATCTTTGTCTTCTGGATCTTAGAGTCTTCCCAACTTCTCTCCCATAATACTTCTTGAACCTTATACGTAGGAGTTGCATTGAAGATGTAGCAATCGAGGCTGGGTATCTCATGGTCAGATGTGTACATTTTGAGTAGCTGTGTCTTTTAATGATCTCCGTCTGATACAGAAATAAGCTTCTTGGGCTATGAGAAGGAGCTACGTTTCTTTGTGGCTGTAAGTTAGCAATTGTACTGGTTTAGGGAAGTGGCAGTAGTATGTTCTCCTCTAGCGTAGGTTTACAGTGCCGGGAATGAATTGACTTATAATTGGTCGAACCTAAGTCCAGTTGGACGATCTCACCATGCTGATTGTTGTGATGATTCAGAAGCTTTATGGCTACAAAAAAAAAAAAAAAAAAAAAAGATCATTTTAACCCTTGAAAGCTGGCATAGCACCTCCCAGGACAATATGAGAGTTAGTCCTGAGGTCAGTTACAGAGGCATTCTTTCATGTTCTACGTCTGAAATGTGCGGTGTCTTAAGCAATAGCGTCTTATCTTCAATGTCTGGAACAAACCTAGGGCAACAGTAGTCTATAGAGTCCCAGACTCTTCTGGCCAACAGCTTGATGGGAAGTTTAGTATGCTTGGGGCTTTTGTTAGATAGTCCATGGCTCTTGGAGGCAACATTATCACCCCAAATGGTAAACTTCATTTAATATAAGTATGTATATGAATTGTAAAATATTAAATAGTATGTTTCCAATGGCTCTCTCAATTATCCTGTGTTATTTATCTCTTCTATTTTCCTCTCCTTCAGTGGTTCCTTCCCCCCTCCACCCCAGTTAAAGTCTTCCTGCCCGTTTTTCCTAGCTCTCGTCATAGCAACCTGTGTTCCACTATCCTTCTCACTAGAGGTCTTTCTGTCCCTGTCTCCATAATCCCTTTTGACTTTCCTGGTTTCTTAGTTATTTCAGGTTATATACTCATATCTAAAAATCTGGAGCTAGGATCTACAGATAAGAGAGAACTTTCAATATGTTTGTTATTGTAGGTCTGGGTTACCTCTAAATTGGCATTCTATTTCCACCCATTTACCTACAAATTTTGTAATTTCATTTTTCTTTTTTTGTTTAAAAATACTATGCATTTATTTATTTCTATATTTTCAGAGCTCTCATTTGTTATTTTTGAGTTGTAATATAATTGTATCACTTCTCCTCTTTCCTCCCTCCAAAGCTTCCCATATATCCCCATTCTCTTTTAAATTCATGGTTCCTTTTTCTATTAATTGTTGTTACATTCATTGTGTATATATATGTACATATATATTCCTAAAATATAACCAGCTTAGCCTGAATATTACTTCTATATATAATGTCTTCAAGTATTGGGTAACCAATTGCTATGTTCCTTTCTAAAGAATACCAAATTTCCCACTTTTGCAATTTCTTTTTTAAATTTTTATATTTGTTAATTATATTTTTTTCACTTTGTATCCCCCCTGTAGTGCCCCCTCCTTCCCTCCCAGTCCCACCCTCCCCCTCCTTCACCTATAGCCCTCCCCCAGTCCACTGATAGGGGAGGTCTTCCTAGCCTTCCTTCTGATCCTAGTCTATCAGGTCTCATCGGGAGTGGCTGCATTGTCATCTTCTGTGGCCTGGTAAGGCTGCTCTTCCATAAGGAAGAGGTGATCAAAGAGCAGGCCAATCAGGTCATATCAGAGACAGTCTCTGCCCCCATTACTATGGAACACACGTGGACACTGAACTGCCATGGACTACATCTGTGCAGGGGTCCTAGGTTATCTCCATGAATGGCAATTTCTTATTTGCCTGTAGTCTTTGTGTAGAATTGAGACTTGCTGTGCTTTCCCACATCCACTTTGGCATGTTAATTGGCGTGGTCCTTGTTCAAATCATGTTTATGTAGTTATGTTGGTGAGACATTATAAATACAGCATCTAACATCACTAGGAGACACAATCCCACAGAAACCCCACACCCAATTCTCTGGCTTTTATAATATTTCCACCGTCAGTTTAATGATGTTCCCTGAGTATTAAAGTGAGAGTGTTTTATTTTGTGATTTTTCAGCAGTGGTCTCTCACTTTTGCAATGGGAAATGTCTTTGATAAGTGCTAAGGATTACACATATCTGTGGGTATAAGAACAAATGCTAATAAATTGTCATTAGAGATTACGATGCTTTAGTAAAGTGTTAGTTGAAGGTTCTACTCTAAGATCCAAGATTTCCCTAGCACCAAGTAGGTAGCCATATTTCCAGTCCCAGACATGGTTTCCCTCTTGTGGAGTGGGTCTGAATTCTGTCTTCTCTGTCTTATATTCTGTTCCTGAGGCTTACCTCTAGGGTACCTGTTTGAGTCACTAAATGCTTTCATTTCCATATCTCCCTCATTTTGGGTTTTATTGATTGATTCTATTTCAATTTCCAGGTCTTGAACTTTTTATTTATTTTCTTCCACTGCTTTTGTTTTCAGAATTTTAAAGGAAGTTATTCATCTACATAAAACTTATTTTAAGGTCGTTACCTCTTTCTTCGGTTATGTTGCAATTCTCAGGCCCTATTGCGGTAGGGTTGTTTGGCTGTAGTAGAGACAGATTGTCTTGGCTGTTAGTGATTGTTATTTTACTATGTTGCTTAACCATCTGTGTTTGGGACAATTGTAGTTCCAGGTGCTGATGTCTGGTTTTATCTTTGTTGGAGGTATTCTTTGTTTCTTGATGTCTTCTGCTCTCTCTGATGTACCAGCTGTGTGTTACTTGGTAGGGAATTCTGACATTATGCAAAGTGTGGCCATTCGGTGTTACAGGTAAATTGTGTCTCTTAAGTATTAGTCACTTACATTTAGGATTGGGGATGGACTAGGAATGGTGGGGATGAGGGGTCCACAGATGAGAAGAAAGCCAGAATCTGCATAATCCTCTGGGAACTGGGGTAGATAATGAAGAGAGAACACAAAGAGCTGGGTATGAGATATGATTGTTGTATGTGAAGAAGAGGAGGAAGAATGAAGATCTGTAACTAAGCAGTCTAATTCACTGGCCTCCTTGCTTCTCTGGCAGGAATGACTGGCAAGTTCCTGGAAAAGCCTGTTAGAGTTGCGGATTGAGATAACAAGATGAGTGCAGAGGATGGTTATAAGGAAATATCTTCAATCTGTGTGATCCACTGGATATGGGTACAGAAAGAAGGGAAAGGTTGCAGAAGGTAGTCTGCTACAAAGCTGGGGAACAGAATGAGTACATAGAGTTGCAGGAAGAGAAGAGAGGAATAGATGTTAACCAAAATTACTAGAAGCAAAAATTAATATTAAATATAAACTTAAATATAAGCCAATGAAAAACAGAAAAATTCTGTAATTTGAAATTATTCTCCTACATGAGTAGAATAAAATGACGAATTGTCATTGCAATTGAATATAAAGTAATTTTGAACATAATATAAAGAGCTTACTAGAAACAAAATTTAACTTCTTTGGTTTTGTGCCTTGTAATTTGTTTATCTTCTACTATATGGCTAAAATCCACTTATAAGTGAGTACATACCATTCATGTCTTTCTGGGTCTGGGTTGCCTCACTCAAGATGATCTCTTCTAGTTCCATCCATTTGCCTGAAATTTTCATGATTTCTTTGTTTTAAATAGTTGAGTAGTAGTCCATTGTATAAATGTACCATAGTTTCTTTATACATTCTTTGACTGAGGTACATCTAGATCCTTTCCACATTCTAGCTATTATGAATAAAGCTGCTATGAACATAGCTGAGCAAATGTCCTTGTATGGCAGAACGTCTTTTGGGAATATACCCGGGGGGGGGGGGGGGTTAGCTGTATTTTAAGTTAAAGTTTTCCCTATTTTCTAAGAAAGTACCAGATTGATTTCCAAAGTGTTTGTACAAATTTACACTCCCACCAGCAATGGAGGAGGGTTCCCCTTTCTCCACATCCTTGCCAGCTTGTGCTGTCCCTTGAGATTTTGATCTTAGCCATTCTAACTGGTATAAAATGAAATCTCAGAGTCGTTTTGATTTTCATTTCCCTGATGACTAA
Source organism: Rhombomys opimus (assembly GCA_010120015.1). Taxonomy (NCBI): domain Eukaryota; kingdom Metazoa; phylum Chordata; class Mammalia; order Rodentia; family Muridae; genus Rhombomys; species Rhombomys opimus. Next base: position 1,314,011 of record REGO01000432.1, on the reverse strand, counting down.
AGAAGTTGAGCATTTTAAGTTACTAAACACTTCCTCCTCTTTTGTTAAATCAAATACTCAGTTCAGGAAGTCATAAATAGCAATTAGATGATAAAACAAAAGCAAGCAAATTAAAGAAAATGCCATGCCTCTCATTTCCATGGCCCAGTGATTAATCCTCATTTTTACCATACTGTATTTTCCTTGGTGTCATGATTATGAAATAGATGATGAGTGTATATTAATCAGATGCACAAAGGCTGGCACAGAAAGGTCTAATATAGAAGCTACATGCCATGTGTGGCACCATCTGCTAGTCCCCATATCTTTACTTCTCAGAATTAGTTAGAATCATCACCTTATGGTTACTCACCAAAATGTTTGCCTTTTGTCGTTGCTTTCTGAAAGCTAACTCTGTTACACAATGAACAGACCTGTCAAAGGAGATTTGCACATATAAAGTTCTTGCCGTTTATCAGGATCTTCCTACATTCCCAAATAAACACAAAATGTTATTTGTTTCACACCTATGAAAGAAACTGTGAGTGTACTGGATTCCTCGATAAATGTCTTCGGTCTCTAAATGAGAGATACAGGCTACCTTACACACTAAGAATTACTAAGATAGGGAAACACCTCCTTGTTATACCCAGTTGCATAGTTTATGTATCCTACTCCAGGAAGTCACGCTTTTAAAAAATCATCGAAACAAGGTTTGTTTACCAAAGGGCTCCCATAACAAGGACTTCCTGGTAAAAGCATTATACAAAGACTCTCTTTTTTTTTTTTTTTCTATGCTCTGCTATCCTATGCTATGTCCACGCAATCTTTTACAGAATTATTACACCTCATTTATTCTCAAATTATTTAATAATTTCTTTTCTTTTCTTTTTTTTTTTCTTCCCCAATTTATTTAATCACTTTACAGCCTGATGATTGCTGACACTGTCCTTCTATCTTCCAAGTGGCACCCTCATAGCCACCTCCTTGAAAACCCCCATTATCCTCAGAGAGGAAAGACTCTCATAACAATATGTCTGTTTTCTATAAGTTGAATTTGTCAACCTGTGTTGAAGGAGCTGTGACTGTGTCGTCGGAGAGAATATCCACAGTAATGAGAATGGAAGTGGTTCACAGGGCAGAACCTTTAACTTCAACAGTATAAAAACCATTGGTTGGGACGAGGGACTGCCTCTGACATAATCTGATTGGCCTGTTCTTTGATCACATCCCCCTGAGGGGAGAGCAGCCTTACCAGGCCACAATGCAGCCACTTCTGATGAGAATTGATAGACTAAGATCAGAAGGAAGGAGAGGAGGACCTCCCCTATCAGTGGACTTGGGGAGGGGCATGCATGAAGAAGGGGGAGGGAAGATGGGACCGGGAAGGGAGGAGGGAGGGCCTTATTGGGGGGGGATACAAAGTGAATAAACTGTAATTAATAAAAATAAATAAATTAAAAAAAACAAACAAAAAAACATTGATTACCATGAGAACTATTCCTCATGGAGGTCTAGAGGAACTGGATCCCTCCAAGCCCTATGTCTAAATTGTGTACTCTCTTAAGCAATAGGTTCCTACCTTCACATTCTGGTAAGTAGCAGAAGACAGTGACAACAGCATATATTGTTTTGTGTTCTCTTCCAAACGACAACTTGCAGGGAGATGTCTCTTGCTCAGCATGGGCATTCTGTTAGAAAGTTTGTGTCTCCTGGGAAAGGCATTATTACCTTGTGTAGGGTAACATATTTATATATGTGTGTGTGTGTTTTTGTGTATGTGTGTGTGTGTGTGTGTGTGTGCTTATAAATAAGGTTTTCTTATGGCTTTTCCAAATGTTAGTAGTGTAAGTTATTTCTCCTTTAGCCTTCTCTTTTATATTGCCTTCCCTTTCTTCTGCCCAGTTAAGTCTACCCTGTTTTTCCTGTGTGTTCAGTGTCTTTGTTTACTTTCCTAGGAACTGTTTCTCTCCTCTGATCTGAGTAATCCTTTTGGATTTTTCCTACATTCTATAGTTACTCCCACATATACAATCAAGTCTAAGTATTTGGAGCTAAAAATCCACAAATAAGATAAAACATTCAGTGTTTGGCTTTGGGGGATCTGGATTTCCAGACTCAGTATTTTCCGTTTTGATCTATTTACCTGAAAACTTCATCATAAAATCAGAAGACACTATGCAGGCTGGAAAGCAAAAAAAGAGGAAGGTAATCAATAATCTTAAGCAGATGTAAATCTTTAAATCTGTAAGAATCACAGTTGGCAAGATATCCCCAATGATACAATAGAACTAATATCTTAGAGCTAACCAATAGGTATCTAATTGTCTTAAAGCCCACTGAATAGGAGAAAAGTCATGCCTGTCAACATAGACAGATGAATGAGGGAAGCGGCTACAGCTGTGATACAGAGTGAATAAACTGTAATTAATATAAAAAAAATAAAAATAATTATTAGAGAAGTCAGGAATTAAAGAGGAGATGATAGGGAAATAAGAGAAAATAGAGAAGAGAGAGAGATAGATGTGGGCTTATTTGAAACTCTCAATAATTTCTAAAAAATTAGAAAAAATATTCCAATAAATAACAATGGAAAAGAAAAAGTACCCTTTTTGTCTTTTTGAAAATTCTATTGGCATGGTTTTAGTTCATTAAAATTCATCTTCTCTTAGAAGAAAAATCATTTGGGCAGAATTCTTAATATGGTAAACAAAAAAAAATAAAGTATGTTTATGTCATTGTTTCTCAGGAATGGCTTGGTTTGTTATAAAAGTTTCATTTTATGCATGAATATACCTGGCATTTTATAGCTGATATTCTATTTACTTATAGGGATTTTACAGGAAGAAAAATAATTCCTACATTTTTTTTTCTTTACTTAGGAGGAACTGAAGTGAGATATACTAACATGGAGATAAAACAGAACATCCTAAAATTTCTTTCCATCTATGGGCAGACTTATTCAGAAATATAAAAAAATTGATAAGGTGAAAATTTCACAAAGTAAAATTATGCCTACACCATAATCCCTTCTCATCTTTTTTTCAGTGCATTAAGGTAGAGCTGTTAGAGAAATATTCAACCACCTACCAATGCCACTTTTGGTTCTCCAACCCATAGATTGGAGGGTATTTTTATCTTAAATTTATTTTTATAATTTATTCACTTTCTATCCCAGTTGTAGCCCCCTCCCTCATCTCCTCCCAGTTCCACACTACTTCCCGCGCCCCTCTCTTCTTCTCCCCTAGTTCCCAGAAAGGTGAAGACCTCCTCCCCTACCACCTGAACAGAGCCTATCAAGTCTCATTTGTATTGCTTAATAATCCTCCTCTGTGGCCTGGCGAGCACTACACACACCATGGGGAAGTGACCAAAGAGCAGGCAACAGAGTCCATGTCAGAGACAACCCCTGCTGCCCTTACTAGGAAACCCAAATAGAGACTGAACTGCCTATTGGCTGCATCTGAGCAAGGGGTTCTAAGTCTGCTTCATGTGTGGTCCTTGGTTGGTGCATCATTCTCTGCAGGTCCCTGCTGGCCCAGACTTTAGGTCTTCTCTTGGAGCTTCTGTCCACTCTGTGTCATTCTATTCCCCCATTCATTCTTATGAATGAAAAGTTTGGCTGTGAGTCTTAGCATCTGCTTCAATCCCTTGTTGGGTGGAGTCTTTCAGAGGACATTTATGAAAGGTTCCCAAACTCTCTCTTCAATAACTTCCAGTGTGTATCCTATTTGCCTTTCTGAATGAGAATTAAGCACAAATGTAAAGTCCAAATGGATTAAAGACTTCAACATAAGAGCAGACACACTAAATCTGTTAGAAGAAAAAGTGGGAAAGAACCTTGAAAGCCTTGGCACAGGAGACAACTTACTGGACAGAATATCAAGAGCTCAGGCTCTAAAATCAACAATCAATAAATGGGACCTCCTGAAACTGAAAGCAAACTGTAAAACAAAGGACATGGTCAACAGAATAAAATCACACTTACAGGCTTGCTGTATACTGCCTTTACTATGTTTAGGTATGTGTCTTGTATCCCTGATCTCCCCAAGACTTTATACATGAATGGGTGTTTTGGTTTTGTCTAATGCTTTTTTGGCATCAAAGAAGATAATCATGTGATTTACTTTTCTTTCAGTTTGTTTATGTGGTGGATTGCATTGATGGATTTTCTTATGTTGAACCACCCCTCCATGCCTGGAATGAAGCCTACTTGGTCATCTTGGTCATGATATCTTTGATCTGTTCCTGGATTTGGTTTGTGAGTATTGAGTATTTTTGCATCAACAATGTTCATAAGGGAAATTGGCATAAAATTCCTTTTTTTTTGGGGGGCGGGGAGGGAGTCTTTGTGTGGTTTAGGTACCAAGGTGCCTGTGTCTCACAGGATGAGTTTGGTAATGTTTCTTCTGATTCTGTTTTGTGGAATATTTTGAAGTGCATTGGTATTAGCTCTTCCTTAAAGATTTGTCAGAATTCTTCGCAGAGACCACCCTGCCTTTTGCTGTTTTTGGATGGGAGACTTTTGATGACTCTTTCTATTTTCTTAGGAGATATAGGACTATTTAATTAGTTTACATGATCTTGATTCAACTTTCATAAGAGGATTCAATTAAGAAAATTCTTCATTTCATTTAGATTTTCAAATTTTGTGGTATATATACTTTTGAACTAAGACATGACGATTCTTTGGATTTGCTAAGTGTCTGATGTTATGTCCTCCTTTTCATTTCTGATTTGGTTGATATGGATAGTGTCTCTCTGCCTTTTAGCTAGTTTGGTTAAGGGTTTGTTTATCTTGTTGATTTGGGGATGTGGGGAGTGGGAGGAGTTCAAAGGATGGCAACTGGAAGAAGGTGAAGAGATGAAAGGGATGGAGGTAGCAATGTAATCATATTTAAATTATAAACATTTTCAATTTTTTTTTAAAAAATATTACTTTTAAGTACAACCTAGAAGAAAAAATGTTTTTTTTTTGAGACTAGTGTCACATTAAAACAAAAACAAAGATAAAGACACTTAAACAAGAGAAAACTATGACTTGATGTTCATCACTAACACAGACACAAAGTGTTTCTGCAAAATGTTAGCAAGTTGTATTCACAATGTATGTAACACGTAAAGATAAACTGGAATTCATCCTTAATGTTTAAGGTTTAGTAAGCATTAAAAGATCTGACAAGCACCACATGAATAGGACAAAGATCAGTCATAAGATCAAAACAGCTGATAAAAAACATAAAGACTAGTACTTGTTCATAAAGAAATCATCACTTCATCAAGAGCATCTAGAAAACACTTATGGCTAAAATCATTCTTGTATAAGATTGGGATGTTGATTTACCTACATTAAATTTTCTAAACCAGCATAATCCCTAAGAGTAGTCTGCAAATATGTGTCCTTATAACCACAGATAAGTGTAGTCTTTACCCTTCATCAATGACATTTCTCTTTGTAGCAGAAATGCATAACAATCGATAGAGTTGTGGAGCACAGTTCCAGTGTACATAGCTACAAAACACTCCCTCATCCAAGTCTCCGAGAATGGTGAAGAAAGAGAGGAAACACTGCATGAACCAGAGGATCAGAGACCTTGCTGATGATATGCCTGTCATGTTTAGATAAGCTCTAGAAATATTATGAAGTTTTAATGTTTTCTACAAATTATGTACAGATTGTTGCTAAGCCAAAGATATACACTGAAGTCAACTGATTCTTATATGTGAGTCCACAGCCATACAAACATACTTTCCATAAACCTTTCATTTTTACACTTAACCCGTGAGAAAATCTGTATCAAGTGTTTTGCCTATGTGAGGATATTGAAGAAATGTATGTCCTTATGTAAGATTTGTGAGCTTTGCAGTTAATTGGAATGAAATCATGATTCAGTATTTGTTGAACATGATTCATGATTTGTCTATGATTTCAACATAGACAAATGTTGAAGGATTTGGTGACCATGGTAATAAACTGAGACGATTGTGTGACATGCATATTACAGAAAAACAGGACAGCAATTTAAATGTTAAAAAAAAATCCTTAAAGAAATGTAGTGTTTTTGCCTGAATGTTGCAATTTCTAGAACCATTTAGATAAAGGATGTTTTGAATGTTTCTATTCATCTTTAATTATTCAATGCAAAGTACTTAAGATCACTTCAGGTAATTAACTGCAGGTGTCTGTCAAGCATCAGTCAACCCTGTTACACACAATTAGATGACAGATAAGAGCATCGCAATGGCTCCTGAAGGTTCACCTTTCACTTTGGGAAGCAATGGGCTCTTTTTTTTTTTTAATTTTTTTATTTAACTTTTATTAAATACACTTTATTCCTTTTGTATCCCCCCATAAGTCCCTCCCTCCTCCCCTCCCGGTCCCACCCTCCCCCCCTTTCTGCATGCATGCCTCTCCCCAAGTCCACTGATAGGGGAGGTCCTCCTCTCCTTCTTTCTGATTTTTTTTTTTGTTCTTCTCAATGCAGTTTATTCAGGAACCTTGAGCAATCTTCTGACCCTAGGGAAAGCCAGCCCACAGCTTAAAATAGCCTCTGGTTTCCTCCTTCCACCTTCCCGATGGTGAGTGCTCTCTGTCACAAACAACTCCATATTTGGCTAAGGCTGAGGATCTGGCTTGCTTCCATGTATGTGGACCTATCTGCATTGCCCACGAGGCACACTGGGGTTGGCTACCCAGAGGCTATTTTAAGCAATGGGCTCTTAAGCCAAACCCTGAAGTAGAAACTGGACAAGGTGTTCTCTGTGCTCACAGCACTGTTAGCTGTGAAATGCCCCGGAGTGCACCACATTTACTCTGGGCTGTTGAGAATTTACAAGCAGAGTGCCAAAGGCAGACTTCCTGCAATCTATTCATGCAAGTTACAGCTCTGGATATTGGGAGTTTTATAGTTGATATTGTTATAATTGTTATTGCTTACCCCTAACCTAAATTTTAGGATTATTGTTTTGGCACAGAGTAAAACCTCTTTTCATAAAAAAAATAAATAAAATAAAAATTACTTCTAAAACAACAAATGTTCCCAAAAGATACACAGAAGAAGCAATATTTACATCACATCAAAAAAAGTTCTAAAGAAAGTTGGTAATGTTTATTCACAGTTTCAATTTTCTTACAACCTAAGAGATTATAAAATATGAATTCATTCCTGAGCTGCAGTTTCATGTGATGTTTTAAGATTAAGTGTTAGGTTTGTAGACAGTGTACACTCTAGCAGGTTGTTAAGACACAGCACAGACTCTACGGCTATTAAAGTGGCATCGCAACAGTTGTTATTTCAGCTTACATTAAAATGAATAAAAAATTCAGTGAAACATAAACCTAAGCTTCTCCTTGTGAGTATCCAAGTAGCAAAAACATTGAACGTTCTCCAACAGAGTACACTCAACTCACCTTTCTAGTTTTTCCTTCTCAAATCCTCATATTTCTAATTTATGTGAGGAGAATTGGTACACTGCAACTTCTATACAAACTAAAAATGTAGTATGTATAAATGCAAAATGAGACATATTAGGTTATACATAAAATCACAATATTTTATCCATCACTTTATTATATTTTATAAAGCTATAATAGAAAGGTAGCATGCTTGTATATATATGTATATATACATAGAGAGAGAGAAATAATAAAGTCAAAAGTTGTGACAAAAGATTAAAATCGTATCTGTCTATAAATCCAGCCCTACAGAAAGATATAGAAGAAAAAATTCAACTTGAAGAAAACACAAGAAATAATCCCAGGCCAGCAAACAAAAGAGAAGAAAAAAAACACACCACAAGCACAACTTATCAGGAGTCAATAAATACTGCTCATTGATAAATCTTAACATTGATGGTTTCAATACCCCCCTCAAAAAAAACACAAACAAACAGATTAAATGCAAAAATAGGATCCATCTTCTGTTGCATGCAAGAAATACATTAAATAAAGAAATCATCTGAGGATAAAAGTGTGGAAAAGGATATTCTAAGCAAATGAGCTTCAGAAGAAAGTTGATGTGGCCATTTTAATATCTGATACAAATAAACCTCCAACAAAAACTAATCAGCAGAACTACAGAAGACCCTGCATATTCACCAGAGGAAAATGCTCCAAAATGATATTGAAATTAACAGTTTTGCACCAAGCACAAATTTATAGAAAAATCACAACTAGAGCTTAAATCACACATTGACATTTACACACTGATAGTGGGTGATTTCTTTTTTTTTTCCATTTTATTTATTTATTTATTTTTTTTTCAATTTTTATCAGTTACATTTTATTAATTCTGTACCCCAGTGGTGCCCCGAACCCTCATTCCCTCCCAGTCCCTCCCTCCCTCACTCATCACCACTGTGCCCCTTTCCAAGTCCACTGATAGGGGGGAACCTCCCCCCATTCATCTGATCCTGTTTTATCAGTTATCTTCATTGAGTTCCTGTTAGAAATAGTCCTTGTTCCCCTCACTTTGGGAAACCAATTGGTTACTGAGCTACCA
>REGO01000432.1:1216470-1300431 GCA_010120015.1 Rhombomys opimus | reverse complement strand
GGAATCGGCCTCTCTGCTCTCTGGTTTGGCCCTGCTTCTTTGATGTGCCCTGCCAGTTCTGTGCTGCTGTCACTGCCAGGTTCTGAGGTCTTGCTGCCGCTGGAGATTTCAGGGTGGTCACGTCAGTGGTGAACGGCATAACCAGGCTCTCTCTGTTCTCTGGTTTGGCCTTGGTTATTCATAAACTTGAGGGCTGTTGTGTCCCGACAGCTCAGTGCTGCCCCACCGCCAAGTCCCACTGTAACTGGTGACTGGGTCGCTAGTCCCTATGCTTTCTGGGAAGTCCTGGATTCTCTTCACTGTGCTCTCCAAGCTTGGGAGGCCCAGCACCTGGTGTATCTAGGTTGTATGGCGTTTCTGCCTGGTTTTGGTGAATATATAGCGTATTCTCTGTCACTGTGGGATTGGGCGGGCCGTACCGTCACTGATGGCGATCCTGTGGAGCTAGTATGGCGTCCAGCAGACTCGGGCCCTGGGGGGATGGTGTAGCCGCCAGGCGGATCTGGGACTCCGGGACACGTACTGCTGATCTTTGCCTGCCGCTAAAGGGCTTGGAGCTCTGCCCCAGTGGCTGTATACCTTAGGCAGTTAGGTCTGCTCTGAGAAAGACCAGTCAGCTGTGCTGCTGTGCTGCTGTGCCGAGGTGGAGGGAGGTCTGGGGGAGGGGAGTGCCGCGAGATCAAAGGATTGTTTCTCTCCTTCCCCAAACAAGTCCCCAGGTGACCCGAGACCAAAGTTTTCACCTCCTGTGATGTTCCCTGCCGGTCTAGACATCTCCACCATTGTCTTCCTGGGTTAGAGGTCCTTCCATTCACCAACTCAGAAGTTCAGGTATTCCACAGCTCAGAGATGGTGTGTGCTCGTCGCCATCTTGGCTCCGCCCCCCGATAGTGGGTGATTTCAATACTCCACTCTTACCAGTAGACAGATCATCCAGACAAAAACAATGAAATACTGAATATATCTAATATTATAAACCAAATAGACCTAAGAGATATTAACAAAATATTTCACCTCAAAGCAAAAGACTGTATCTTCTTTTCAGTACTTCACGGAAATTTTTCCAAAACTGACCAGTCTCTGACACAAAACAATAGTCAACAGATACAAGAAAATGAAATAACATCCTATATCCCAACTGACCACTATAGATTAAAGTATGCTATTAACAACAACAGAAACAAACAAAAAAACAAAAACAAAAAACCTCACAAACTTATGGAAACTGAACAACTCAATATTGAATGAAAAATGGGTCAAGAAATTAAGAAATAACTTAAAAACTTTCTAGAATTAAGTGAAAATGAATATACAACAAACCCAAACTTATAGGCCATTGTGGAGGAAGTTCTAAGACAAATTCATAGCACCAAGCACCTACATAAAAAAAAATAGAGAAAGATCATACTAGCTTCTTTTTAACAGTACACATGAATGCTCTAGAACAACAACAAAATCACACCTAAAAGGAGTAGATGGAAAGAAATAGTCAAAATGAAGGGTGAAATGGATAAAATAGAAACAAAGAACACAAAGAATCAATGAAACAAAATGTTGGTTTTGTGAGAAAAATCAATAAGATTGACAAACCATTAGTCAAATTAACTAAGATCCAAATTAACAAATAGAGATGAAAAGGGTGACATAACAACTAACACTGAAGAAATTCCCAGACCCTTAAGGACAAATTAAAAAAAAAAAAAAAACCTGTCTTCCAACAAATTGGAAAATCTAACAGAAACAGATAATTTTCTTTTTGCATATCACCTATCAAATTTAAATAAGAATCAGCTAAGTAGTTTAAACAAACCTATTACCTCTAGTAAAATAGAAAGACTCATTAAAAGTCTCCCAACCCAAAACACCCAGGGACAGATGATTTTAGTACAGAATTCTCCCGGACTTCCAAAGGCAAGTTAATGCCAATACCCTTCAAATTATTCCACATAACAGAAACAGAAGAAATACCACCTAATTCACTTTATGAACCATAATTACCAAGATAGTTAAATCACATAACCTCCCAAGAAGAAAAATTACAGACCAAAACTGCATCCTTTATGCATACAGATGCAAAAATACCTTAATAATACACTTCAAATCCATATTGGACCATTCATATTGGACCATTTCATATGATCAAATTGGCTTCCCCTCAGAAATGCAAAGATAATTCAACATACATAAATCAATAAATGGAGTTACATTTAAACAAACTGCCAGGAAATAAAACATAAATTAATTAGATTCAGAAAAATTTAGCACCCCTTTGCAGTAAATGTCTTAGAGAGAAATGAATACAAGGGATATAGCTTAACCTAATAAAAGTTTACAACAAGCCCACTGCCAATATCAATATAAGGAAGAGAAACTCAAAGCACTTCCACTAAAATCTGGAACAAGACAATGTTTTCCAAACTCTCTATACCAATTCAACATTGTACTTATAGTCTTAGATACAGCAATAAAACCAATGAAGGCAATCAAGGGGATACAATCTGGAAGGAAAGAAGTCAAAATTGTCTATGTTTGAAGATAATATGATAGTGACCCTAAACAGTTCACTGGAAAATTCCTACGTCTGATAAACACTTTCAACATAGTAGCAGGATACAAAACTAACTCATAAAAGTCAATGGCCTCCTTATATACAAATGACAAATATGCTGAGAAGAAAATAAGGGAAACAATCACCTCAAAAATATAAAATATCTTGTGTTCCTACTCCTAGAGGCATTACAGGTGTGACTGCTGTGTCACAAGTGTGTCACAGAGAGGAGAGGGGCTGTGTCTGTACTCACTGTTCTGACCTGTGAATATCTGAAGGACCCGTAGCCTAAAATTTCCAAAAAAAAAAAAAAAAAAAAGTGAGCTTGAGACAACCACCAATCTGGCACCAGAGGGCCTGGACAGAGAGCTGTCCTGTGATAACCACTAGTCTAGCAAGGCTCGGACAGGCTCTCAGGGTGGGGAGCCTGACAAGAATCCTGCGGAAGACCTGAGCCCTGGGAATGAGTGAGCCAGACACAGATGACTACCCCATCTCCAGCTCCATCTCCATCCTCCCCAACCCTTCAGGACATGGGGTTCTGGAAGCTGGCCTCAGCAAGGAGCTAGCCCAAGACCAGTCTGAAGCCATGGTGCCTGGACAGGGTGCTAGCCTGGGATGACTACCAGTATAAAATAATGTAGGCCTTGGTGAGGGTGTCAAACCATGCCCAATATGATCCCTGCCTGATGCCATAATGCATGGACATGCCATAGCACTCCTGAAACCACTTGAGATGACTCCAGACTCTCACAGACCCCAACTGCCACTAAGAGGAACAAGTAAGGGGTAGAAAAATGGAAGAGAAACAGAAGAATGTGGGTACAATGAACAGAGGCAGATTTGGAGACTTGATAGTGAGAAACAGCCTGATGTGTGTAATTGGTGATGCCATCAGAGACCATAATGGGGTCCTGGCCTGTGCTGCCACCAGGGGTCATGTCTGTGTCTGTGGTCCTGCAGCAGCAGGGGTCTGTTGCCAACAAAGACTATCTGATGTCCCTGGTCTGGGCTGCCACACATGGGAATGTTGATGTCTGAGGGCTGTGTAGAACCAGCCCCACCCCTCACCTGAGTATCAGGGAAGTACTGGCCCTGTGGTCATGAAAGCAGGAGAGCTGTCCCTACCCATCATCTGCTGCAGCACTCAAGACAGCAGGCCCAGCTCGTGGCCTGAGCAGCACAGTAAAGCTGACCCTGGTGGCCACCCTGAGCTGGCCTTGCTACTTGTGTGCCATGTAGTGACATGTTCTAGGTGGAGATACCTACCTTTCCTGTCCCCTTGCCACTCATGGCAGTTTAGAAAGCTGCTCTAGAGTCAAGAGAACAAGAAAGCTGTCCCTGTCCCTTACTTGTTGCAGCACTTGGGTGAATGGTCCCTGCACCTTGCCTGGATAGCACAATAGATCTGGCCCTGGATGTGGGGAATACAGGTGAGCTGGCTCCAAGGACATGAGCATGGAAAGACCCTGACTCTTGTCTGCTGTGTTGTATATCATAACACTTGGAAGAGTGGTCCCTGTACATTACCTGGGAAGGAGAGTAGAGCTGGCCCAGGTTACAGGTGAGATGGCCCAGATGGTAAGAGAATGTGAGAGCCATCCCAGCCCCTCGCCTTCTGCAGCACTCAGGAGAGGGTTCCCTGTACCTCAGTTGGGCAGTACAGTAGAGCTGGCTGTGATGGCATGAGCACAGATGACCCAACCCCAAGTCTGGTGGTTTGGGTGTGGGATAGCTGGTGGGCTGACCAGCTCAGGTACCTCTCAGGCCCAGATCTGGAGCTTTGAGTTAGCCTAACACCACATCTACCCCATCAATAAACTGCTGGAGTGCATGAAAGGGCTGATCCTACAAATCCAAAACTCCTGGATCTCCATGACACGGCACTACAATGGGACCTCATGAAACTGAACCGCTTCTGCATGTCAAAGGACAGCATCATTAGGACGAAGTGAAAGCTGACAGAATTGGAAAAGAGTTACCAATTATGCATCTGAACTTCAAGAAACAAGTAACCCCAGTTAAAGAGTATATAAACAGTAATTCTCAAAAAATAAAAGTAAAATAGCTGAAAAGCACTTAGGAAAAAAAAAATTCAGCAGCCCTCTTCATCAGAGAAATGCAAATCCAAACTCCTCTCAGATCTCATCTCACTCCAGTCAGAATGTCCAAGATCAATGGAACAAATTGCAGCTCACACTGGAGAAGTGTGGAGTAGGGAGAGCATCCATACACTAATGATGAGAGTGCAAACTCCTGCAGCTACTATGAAAATCAGTGTAGCAGTTCCTCAGAAAGATGGAAATCAATCTAACCCCAGCTATATTACTCTTGGGCATGTATATACCAAAATGATACTTCATCTTACCACAAAGACATTTGATCAACCATATTATTGCTGTTCTATCCATAATACCTAGAAACTAGAAAGAACATAGATGAATCAATAAAATGTGGAACAATGGAATATCACTAAGCCTTTGAAAAGAATGAAATGAAGTAATTCACGGGTCAAGGGCTAGAACTAGAAAAAATTTACCCTAAGTGAGGTTAACTCAGACCAAGGAAGGGATATTGGGAGAAAATGAGGGAGAAAGCCACAGCTGAAATACAAAGTGAATAAATTGTAATAAATAATAAATAAATTAAAAAAACATAAATAGTTTTCAATGAATAAAGGAATGTAAACTATATATATGATGTATGTATGTATATACATATATATATATATATATATATATATATATATATATATATTAGCTGTGCAGTCAAAAATAATCAAGCTACAAAACTTAGAACCCCAGAGGTTAGGTATAGTGTAAGACTAGGCAGCAGAGAGATAGATCTACCTAGGAAGGAGAAATAGAAAAGACAGCTTATAGGCAGATAAAGGCAGGGAAATGGGAAAGGAGGATCAAATAGGCATTATGTCAGGACGGAAAAGGGGGACAAGAGTGGTAATATGAAGAGTAACATCTAAAACTGAGGGCCATTTGAGGTGTTGTGTATAAGCTTAATACAGTAGAATCTTCCTAAATTATATAATTATGTAAAATCCACCTAAACTAAATAATGGGAGATAGAGCTCCAAACTAGATATCATTCATCACCAAATGAGGATTCAGTACCAGAAATGGATTACATCTGATTGAGTTTTTGGCCAAAAGAGTCCCATGACAACTTCCAAATAACCCAGATTCTTGCAAAGGGTATAGATAGCCCTTCACTGATAGCAAGTTCCTATTACTGACTATAACCCTTACACAACACACTGGACGTGGAAAAAAAAATGGAGCTTGTACCTATGCTGAGCCCTGAACACTATTGGCTGATATCAGAAGGTACTCTGCATAATACTAAAGGTTAAATGTAAACACCAGCCCAGCTACAAAGTCTTCTATCTATAATGATACTCTGCCTGAAAGTTATGCTATAGCAATTGTGACTCAAATCAAATACATGGTTTGATTCATGTCCATTTCATGAGATGGAACCCATTCCTGACACTGTTTAGGTGATCAAGAACCTAAAACTAGATAGCCCACAGACCTAGGGGGAAAACCAAAGACTACTGTTTAATTAAAATATAATGTAGTAATAAAATGACTCCTACTGACATTCTGCTATACTCACAGGTCAATGTCTTCTCAGTCCACATCGAAGAAGCTTCTGTCTGAAGGAGAAGGGAAGAAATACAGAGACCTACAGACAAGTAATATGCAGAGAGTAAGACCATGCAACAACTCAATCCTAAAAGAGATTTGTCTATCAAACCCCTCCACCAGGGATCAGGAAACCCTGAAGAAGAAGAAGAAGAAGCAGAAAGAATGCAAGAGCCAGAGGGGATAGTAAATGCCAAAGAAAATGACCTAAATGCTTTAGGACAAACACACATAATAGTTTACAGAAAGTGAAGTAGCATGGACAGGCCCTGTATAGAATTTGCACAAGATGGGATCCTACAACTAAAAGGAGAAGGGTATACATACCCCCATCTCTAAATCAGACACTATCTCAAATTGATAACCACTTGCAAATAAAAAATTAATTTTCTCTAAGGGAGTCTCACTGGGGAAACAAATGGTTTATAAAGCAGGTGGCCAACAGAAAAAGAACTAAAGAGTAACATTAGAGATCCTTGTTCCACCATGTAATATCAAGGATTTTTTTTCAATGCTTTAAAAAACTTTATTTATTTCACAGATTTTGCATGTATATTATAGCCTTCAGTTTTGTGTTTTTATAAGATTCCTGAATGTGTACACAATGTATCTCTGTATCTATATCAGTTTCTTGTGCCTTTGTTTGGGCTCATTTCCTTCTGTTTGTTTTTAACATTCTGATTTGTTTTTTGTTTGTTTTATAATTATATTATATATTATGTAATATATAATACTTTATTATACATTATATTATACTATATTATATTATTATTATATTATTATTATTATATTATAATCAGTTAGAAGCCTGTTTGTTTTCCAAGGAAAGATAGAAATGGGTGGATCTAGAGTGGAGTAAATGTACAGAAGAATTGTAGGAGTAAAGGGAGGGGACACGATAATCAGAATATAAGTTGTAAAAAGAATTTATCTCCAATAAAAGAAAAAAATTAATTAAAAATATATTCCATCTTATCAGTAAATTATATGAATGGAAAACTATGTGGATATGTATTGACATGAGTGGCTAAGAACATAAGTAACATTCATTCAATTTAAGTGATATTGTGATATTTAAAATATGGGTGTTAAACATCTGATTTAAATTGTATTGAAAAGATGCAAATATAGCAGTAATAATTAATCCAATGACACTTCAGGAGTTTGTTGAATGATATGCATATATAATTAGAGATGTGTATTTGCTTTCTTTTATTTACTGTATTTTCATTATCATCTGTGCACTGTTTTTACAATGAAAACATGGTTTCCAAAAAGACTTGCATTTTTGGACCTACTAATCAGTGCTTAAAGTATTGTTTAAAATCATTTCTATATTTTCTTGACATAGTTGTTATTTCAGTGACTTTACCCCACGCAGATCAAAAGATTTTTATAGTGTAGGTAGTTTTTTGTTTTGTTTTGTTTTGTTTTGTTTTTCCATATCTTGCACATCCTGGACAAGTTTCATTAAGGTACTTTTCGTCTGGGCAAGAGGGAACACCACAAATGTTATTCAGGTTAAAATCCATTGCTGTTCTACTGAGAAACTTCATAACAAAAGTTGTCAAATGTGCTTGCAGCCCATTTGTTATTGTGACATGTTCTACAGTAATCTCAGTAACTTATGACAGGGACAGAGATAGCAAGTATGCAGTCCACATTCTAAACATCCAATTATATGGAGTGCTTCCATTGATTCAGTAACACTGTGAACATTTCCTGTTTCTCTATACGTAAATCTAATAACTTTGAAAGTTGACACCTCTTGGTTACTGCAGACTCAGTTCCATCCCACATTTTAAAAATAGCCCTGACTCTAATAAGAAATTTAAAACATTTAAATCTAAAATTAAATTTCTAATAAAAAATTTATTGATTTAATCAACCTCCCAGAGTTGAATGGATGAGCAGCAATCTGTGGCCTTTTGCCACAGTTAGGAGTTTTCTTATGGAATTAAGTTCATACACGTATAAATGGTAACACATGTAGAATCTTTATTACATCCATAGATTGACTGCTTTTTATTTTCTGAGTGGAAGGAAGATTAAGTTTATCTGTCTTCATGTTTTTCAGTAAAAGAAAGAGAAAGCCCAACTCTAATATGTTAAAGTTAGAAGGGTATTTGTAAAATAGTGATAGCTGGCTGCCTTTATGGTTAATTCAGAAATAGCTTAAAGACATTTTCAAAGGTCCATCCTCCTCCTGTTTCTCCCTCTTCATTTCCTGGTCGACTGCATATCCTCTGTCCTCTTTCCTCCCTTTTTCTCTCCTATCTCCACCCCATCTTTATCCTTCTCTTTCTTTCTAATTACATAGCTCCAACTTTTACTTTGTGCTTGGTGACCGTCATGGTTTCAAGCGCACTGAAGTGGTTCTGGGCATCAAGTCTAGACACTATCCTGTGAAAGAAATAGATATCCCCATAAGACGTAGAAAGCTGTTTCAGAAGCCGCTGTAAACTCCCTCATATTATTGGATAGAAATAAGCAAAAACTCAGCTATGAAACAGACAAAACAGTCCTTATATAAGTTCAGCCTAAGAGTATCTTAGTGGAATTGTAAATTAAGAACATTCTCATCTTTATTTTTTTTCCAAGAAGCTCAGTGGGTGATTGTGGTGATAGTTCAGAGGACCACACTGCTATGGGGGATGCTAGCAGTAAGAACTCTGCTTGGAATGCTTCTCTCAGGAGGAAATGAAAAACTGTTGGGAATTGAACTGAACACTGAATGTTTTATGTCTGGCAAATAATTTCTCCTTGTTTTGCCCATGTCCTGAAACTTTGTTTGAGGCTGAGTTTGGAAATGTTGAACTAGTTAACCAGTCTCAGAAAAATTTAAAGCAAGGGAGCAACCATGCTGTGACACAGCTCTCTCTAGCAGCAAGCACCTTATTAATACACTGTCTTTCCTTGTTGATAATGGAATTTTAGATATTTTCCCAACCTTTTCACTGTCAAACAAGTTATCATGATATTTATCTTATGTAACAAAGAAATTATGTAAATATTTTAAAAGAACATCTCATTATAATTTCAGGCATTAATTCTCCATTTCTCAAATTGAGACAACAGAAACATTATGTGAAACAATGCTCCTTAGGTAAAAAACAAAAGTAATGTGCTGCACTGTACTAGAAGTCAGTCTTCTTCTATAGCATCCAGGATTAGTTCTTGCTGTTGGGAGATGATAGGAGAAGGAGGAAGAGGAAGATGGAGGATTAGCAATAGAAGATGAAAGTAAAGAAGGAAGAAGCAAAGGAAGGGATAAATATAAAGAAGGTAAAAAAGGCAAGAATAGAGGAACTGAAGAAAGAAACCCATTTCATTTAAGAATGCTCTTCAGGAGAACAGAAAACAGTATTAGTTTTGTTAAACTTCAGTCTTTCTATTCCATCTTCCACATGTCAGAATGGCTGAAATCAAAATCTTAAGCTACAGCTCATGCTGCTGAGAATGTGGAGCAAGGGTAACACTCGTCCACTGCTGGTGGGAGTGAAAACTTTTATAGCTGCTTTGGAAATCATCTTTGCAGTATCTCAGAAAATTGGGAATATATCTACCTCAAGATCCAGCTATATCCAAGGGACAAATACGCAAGGGATACTCCACCATTCCACTAGGATACCTGATCAAGTGTGTTCATTGTAGCTTTATTCATAATAGCCAGAAACTGGAAACAACCTACATGTCCCTCAACTGAAGAATGGATAAAGAAAATGTAGCACACAATATAATACTACTCATCTATTAAAAACAAAGACATCATGAAATTTGTAGGTAAATAGATGGAACTAGAGAAGATGTCTTAAGTGAAGTAACTCAGACCCAGAAAGACGAACTTGATATATACTCACTTATAAGTAGATATTAGCCAAAAAGTAAAGGATAGTCATGCTACAATCCACAGACCCAAAGATAGTAAGTAAAAAATAGGGCTCAAGGAGGAACACATGAATCTCACTGAGAAGGAAATATAAAATAGACCCCTTCGGTGGATGTGGGAGGGGACTGAATGGGTTGGGTGTGTATGACAACATATGGAATCAGACCCAGATGGGGGAATGGAGGGAGAAAGCACTAGGAGAGACACGAGGCATCTCTAGGATGAGCTAGAGGCCTAGGACAATGGAAACTCCCAGAAATCTCTAAGGATGATCCTAAAGACACCGAGCAATGTATCTTAGGCTACACCAACCCAGTCAAAAAATTTTGACCTAATTTGCCCTACCTGCAAGATTTGCAAGGGTAAAGATGAAGCAGAAATTGAGAGAGTGGCCAACCAAAAACTGGTCCAGATTAAGACACATGCCTTGATATGGATCCCACTTCTGACACTGTTAATGATATTCTGCTATACTTTCACACAGGTACTTAGAATTACTGGCCTCTGAAACGCTTGACCCATCAACTGACAGAAACTGATGCAAAAATAGACAGCCAAATAGTAGGCAGATCTTGAAGAATCCTATGGAAGAGGAATAGGTAGGACTGTGGCCCACTAGGCTGTCCATTTAGGATAACGCAATCTAAATGCAGGCAATAGTGTCAGAAGCAGTCTCTGCTCCTACTGTTAGAGGTCCCACATGAGGACAAAGCTAGACATCTGTTATATATGTGGGGTGGAAGGCCTAGATCTGTCTCATGGATGTTCTCAGGTTGGTGGTTGAGTCTCTGTAGGAACCTACGGGTTCATTTATTTGATTTTATATGTTTCCTTGTGGTGTCTTTGACCTCACTGACTCTTACAATCTTTCCTATCCCTCTTCCATACAAATCTCCTAGCTCTGCCTAATGTTTGGCTATGTGTCTCTCCATCTGGTGTCTCCCTCCCTATACTGGAAGTCCTGCCTGACTACAGTAGGTGGCTATTAGAGACTTCATATTTTTCCCTCCACCCCCCAGCTAGGAGTCTCAGCTAGTGTCACCACATTATACTCCCTGGAGCCTACCCTTTCCCACAGAGGTGTCCCCCCACCCATTTTCATTCTTTCAACCAGCCCTTCCCCATTACCCACACCTAATCCTGACCACCATTCTCCTCACCAGCACCTCTTTCACCCTTCATCTACTTCAGATGGATATTTACTTTCTTCTTCTGGGTGAGATTTAAGCTTCCTCCTTTGGACCCTCCTTGTTACTTAGCTTCTTTCAGCCTGTGGATTGTAAGATGGCTATCCAGTACTTTATGGCTAATATTCACTTACACATAAGTACATACCATGAATGTCTTTCTGGGTATGGGTTACCTCACTCAGGATGATCCTTTCTAGTTTCAGCTACTTACCTACAAATTTCATGTTAATTTTGTTTTTAATTGCTGAATAGTATTCCATTGTATACATGTACCACATTTTCTTTTTTTAATTTAATTTAATTTTTATTAATTACAGCTTATTCACTTTGTATTCCAGCCATAACCCCCACCCTCCCTCCCTCTTATTCTCCTATGCCCCCCCCCCAAGTCCAATGATAGGGAAGGTCCTGCTCCCCTTCCATCTGATCCTAGTCTATCTGGTCTCATCACATTTTCTTTATCTGTTCTTTGGTTAAGGGACATCTGCAATGTTTCTAGTTTCTGCCTACTAGAAATAAAGGTACTATGATCATAGTTGAGGAGGTATCCTTGTGGTATGGTAGAGGATCTTTTAGGTATATGCCCAGGAGCAGTATACCTGGGACTTGAGGTAGAACTATTCTCAATTTTCTGAGAAAGTACGAGATTGATTTACAAAGAGGTTGTACAAGTTCACACTCCGGCCAACAATAGAGGAGAGTTCCCCATGCTCTACAACATCAGCATGTGCTGTCAGTGGAGTTTTTGATCTTAGCTATTTTGATGTATATAAAATGGAATCTCAGAGTTGTTTTGATTTGCATTTCTCTGATGACTAATGACATTGAACATTTCTTTAATTGTTTCTTCAGAGATTCCACTGTTGAGAATTCTGTTCATCTCAGCATCCCATTTTTTTAAATTGGGTTATTTGGTTTGTTGATGGCTACTTTCTTGAGTTCTTTATGTATTTTGGATATTAGCCCTATGTTGGATGTAGAGTTGGTGAAAAGCTTTTTCCAGTCTGTAGGTTGTGGTTTTGTTATATTGACAGTGTCCTTTGCCTTACGGAAGCTTTTCAGTTTTATGAGGTACCATTTAATTGTTGATCCTAGTGCCTGAGCTGTTGGTGTACTCTTCAGGAAGTTGTCTCCTGAACCAATGCATTCAAGGCTATTCCACAATTTCTCTTCTATTAGATTCAGTGTGTCTGGTTTTATGTTGAGGTCTTTGATCCACTTGGACTTTAGTTTTGTGCAGGGTGATAAATATGGATCTATTTGCATTTTTCTACATGTAGACATCCAGTTAGACCAGCACCATTTGTTGAAGATGCTTTCTTTTCCCATTGTATGGTTTTGGTTTCTTTGTCAAAAATCAAGTGTCCATAAATGTGTTGGTTTATTTCTGGGTCTTCATTTTCATTTCATTGATCAACTTGTCTTTTTCTATGCCAGAACGATGTGAACTTATTAGTATTGCTGTATGGTTCAGCTTTAATTAGGGATGGAGATACCTCCAGAAATTCTTTTATAGTATAGGATTGTTTTAGCTATCCTTGGTATTTTTCCATATGCAGTTGAGAATTGCTCTATCAAGGTCTGTTAAAAATTGTGTTGCAATTTTCATGGAAATTGGATTGAATCTGTAGAGTGCTTTTGATAAAATGGCCATTTTTACTATGTTAATAGTACACATCCGTGAGCATGGGAGATCTTTCCATTTTCTTCAATTGACATATTCTTAAATTTCTTTCTTCAGAGAATTGAAATTATCATTATACAGGACTTTTACTTGCTTAGTAAGGGTTATAGTATATTTTATCTTTCTTGTGACTATTGTGAAGAGTGCCATTTTTCTAATTTCTTTCTCAGCACATTTATCATTTGTATAAAGAAAAGCTACTAATTTTTATTTTTTTATTTATTGCACTTATTATTCACTTTGTATCCCAGCTGTAGCCCCCTCCTTCATCTCTTCCCAATCCTGCTCTCCTTAGCTTTTCTCCTCCCATGCCCCTTCCTAAGTTCACTGATAGGGGAGGTCCTATAGAGAGAGAGGGAGAGAGAGAGACAGAGATAAAAATATAGTGCAACTGGTCTTGACTTTGGCAGAAAAGGACTGTCAACTGTCTGCTGATGTCCAAGAACATTCTTCTTTAATAACTCTTGCTTTGGAAAATGGCCTAAATATAGCAGCATCAATCCCAAAACAAGTGTTCTCTCACAGTACAGTACCTAATGGACTTGTCTAATCCATTTCAGTTGCTAAAGCAAAATGCAAATACTACTGGGTGCCTTAATCACTAAGAAGTTGTTTCTCACACACCTGAAGACTGAAAGTCTATTGGATGCCATTGTGGTCAGGTTCTTAGAGAAGGCTCTTTTCTTGATTTATAGAAGGCCATATATCCCCACAGTCATGTAGAAAAGAAAAGAATAAACTGACCTTATATTTCTTCTATGTATTCTGTGAGTTGTTATCTGTGCTTCTGGATAGAACACGTTTTAGAGCTTTTTAATAAATAAACTGAAGCAGAGTTTATATCATCAAGATTAAAACTTAAAGATGGTCTAAATTAAAATAATCATGTAAGTTGTGGATATCAAACATGCTACCTATTTATGTGAACTAAATTGAAATATCAATGGGTTGAGACAATAAAAGTATAAGTTGCATGCATGCAGCATGGTGACTGTCTCTCCTGCAAGCCTTAACTCGGTAACAAAGAGTTCTTTAGTCTCACTATAGTACTCCAGAGTCTTGGTATGAATGTTCTACATCCATTTGGGAGATACATGGTACAAGAAAAATGTGATCAATCATGCTAGAAATCTAGATATGATAACTATCACTTCTGGCAGTGTTCCTAGTGTCCTTGGTCCATTATATTCCACATAACTCCAAGGAAAGTTCATGAGAGAAAATGGCATGAAGGTCACATCAGTAAAATCTGTTATAAAGGCTTATATCAAGAATGAATGAAAAGAAAATTTATTTCAAATAAAAGGCAAAATATTATTGTAACAAAATAAAATGTTATAAAAGGAAAGGAATTAAAAAAGAACTAGCAAGAATGCTGTTAGCTATAACTATTTCTGTTTTTTAGTTTATTTAAAGTTATTGAAAGTTTAAACTTCAAACCAATGATTATTTATAGTTTTGGCTTAATAAATACAACCTCATCAGAAAGTTTAGAATTTATTATAATAAAAAAACAGCAAAATAATATCATTTTGAAATAGTTTACCAAAAAAATTAAATGAACTCATCAAATCTTTCACCTTCAAAGGTTAAACAAACACAACTGTTTAAATACCTCAAGAGTCTAAATCAATTATGTTTTAGGACATCAACACATACATCAAGACCACAGTCATCACTTCTGATTTCCATGGTAATAAAATATTGTACCATTTTGAGTTATTAGTGCTTCAAGGATTGCTGATCAGACAGTCAATGACAACATGACTTTGGATTAAAGGTTATTGTATGAATTCCCTGACTGGATCAAAGTCTTCAAAAAAATGTGGCATGGTAACACAAATTATTTCTAGGAAATAGACCCTCTATACCTTGTGGAAAAATTAGGAAAAAAATAATAATTCATTTCAATTATTTAAGATGATGTATGACAATTAATGAAGTTGCAGAAGATGTATTTAAGGATCTATTGTTTATTTAAAAAGGAAACACTTGGAACACCACAACATAGTGTTGAAGGATAGTATCACAGGAGTTGAGAGGTAATCAATCTCCAGCCAAAACTTTTCTTAACGGTAGAAAACCTGATTCATAACCTGTCTGAAACTCTTTGATCTATTATCAGATGGGACCCAGTCATTTGTCCACTTATAGCAACATAAGATTTTTTTTTCTTGGCACACATGTACTTAAAAACTCTCCCAATCTTTGCTTCTGGCCCAACCTGAGGTCAACTTATACATTTTAGGATATATGTTGTAAAATCTTGACTCTCAGAACCAATTTCTGTCTTAGCCTCTTCAGACTAATGGAGCACAATTTTAGAGGCTCAGTAACTTATAAGGTTCAGAACATGTTTCTCACCATTCTGAAGGCATGAAAATCCAAAATCAAGAAATAAGCATCATCGGTTTCTGGTGACTTCTGACTTCCTGCTTGAAACCATATTCAAAATGAATCCTCACAAGTCAGAAGAAATAACGATGTGCTGATATCTTTTTAATGATGAAAAGAAACCATGTCCCAGAAGGAGAAAGACAAACATGGTATATACTCGCTTATATAGACCTACAAGATATGATAAACATAATGAAATCTACACACCTAAAGAAGATAATCAAGAAAGTGGACACGGGTGAAGATGATCAATCCTCATTTAGAAAGACAAATGGGATGTGCATTTAAAGTATGACAGGAATCTACCTCAAAAGGCATTTGAAAGACTCTAAGGGAATCATAAGAAAGAAGGGGAGTTAGTCTGATGGGGAAGGGATAGGAGCTCCACAAAGACCAAATATATCTGGGCACAGGGTCTTTTCTGAAACTGACACTCAACCAAGGACCATGTATGGATATAACCTAGAACCTCCGCTCAGATGTAGCCTGTGGTAGCTCAGTAACCAATTGGTTTCGCAAAGTGAGGGGAACAAGGACTATTTCTAACAGGAACTCAATGAAGATACCTGATAAAACAGGATCAGATGAATGGGGGGAGGTCCCCCCCATCAGTGGACTTGGAAAGGGGCACAGTGGTGATGAGGGAGGGAGGGAGGGACTGGGAGGGAATGAGGGTTCGGGGCATGGCTGGGATACAGAATTAATAAAATGTAACTGATAAAAATAAAAAAAAGAAAAAAGAAACAAAACAAAACAAAAAAAAAGAAAGAAAGAAAGAAAGAAAGAAAGAAAGAAAGAAAGAAAGAAAGAAAGAAAGAAAGAAAGAAAGAAAGACTCTACCTAGCAGTGTTTCAAAGCAGACACTAAGACTCATAACCAAACCCTCCAAGGAGTGCAGGGAATCATATGAAAAAAGGGGAGTTAGTATGATATGGAAAGGATAGGAGCTCTACAGAGTCCAAATATATACGGGCACAGGGTCTTTTCTGAGACTGACACTCAACCAAGGACCATCTATGGATATAACCTAGAACTTCTGCTCTGATGTGGCCCGTGGTAGCTCAGTAACCAAATAGTTTTCCAAAGTAAGGGGAATGAGGACTATTTCTAACAGGATCTCAAGGTCAGACTCCTTGACTCCCCCCGGCCCCCAGGGGAGGAGCAGTCCTTTTAGGTCACAGAGGAGGACTCTACAGCCAGCCCTGAAGATACCTGATAAAACAGGGTGAAATGAAAGGGGAGGAGGTCCTTCCCTATCAGTGGACTTGGAAAGGGGCAGGGAGGAGACCAGGGAGGGAGTGTGGGGTTGGAGAGGAATGAGGGAGCAGGATACAGTGGGGATACAGAGTTAACAAAATGTAACTAAAAAGAAAAATAAAGTTAAAAAAAAGAAAAAAAAGAAAAGAAACCATGATGATCATCTGTTTTATCACCTAATCACCACTGAAGATCTCATTTTTTTATGTCATAACAATGCATAAATTATCACCACATCAAGTTGGTGGTAGAAGCTGTTAGGAATGAAGAAGAACATGTGAACTAACTTAAGTAAAATGAAGATGGCTTTTATGTGGGAATGATATGGTTCTTACTTTTTTTCTGAGAATAGACTGCAGTAATCATGAGTAGAGCAGAATTGCCAGAAGCTACTGAAAAAATTCAGACAAGACATGTGGAAAGCTGGCACTTAGATAGTAATAACAAACAGGGTGAGAAGAGTCATATTCTGCATGTGGTTTCAAAGCATAAGCAGCAGAAATTAAAAATAAGCACAGAGAACAAGACAAGTTGTGGTGGTCTGAATAGGAATAGCTCCATTAGCTCATACATTTGAATGCTTAGTCTCCAGGGAGTAGAACTATTTGGAAAGATTAGAAGGATTAGTAGGTGTGCCCAGTTTGGAGGAAGTGTGTCACTGAGGCTAGGCTTTGAGGCTTCAAAGCTCATGACATTCTTTCTCTCTACTTTTAAATCAGGACATGGTTCTCTAAGGATCATATCTGAGTGAATTCATGTTCCATACTACTATGATCCTTGTAATTATGACAATGGAACAAACCTTGGATACTATAAGCAAGCCCTCAATTAAATGCTTTCTTTTATGAGTTGCCTTGGTCATTGTGTCCCTTCACAGCAATAGAACTGACTAAGACACAAGTAAATGGCATCATCAGGTCTTTGTTTTGAACAACTTGAAGAATGGATACAACCCAAAATGGGGAGAACCATTGGCTGGGTGTGGCAACATGAGAGGCAAGAAAGGTCGTGATTTATATATATATATATATATATATATAGGTATATAGGTATATAGGTATATAGGATATGATAAAATATTTGCCTATTTCATTCTTGTCTTTGGAAGAGAGGACCTGCTAAGCAATTATTTTAGGAGGTATAGGTTCATAATATTTACTCTAAATGCTGCTGGATGTTTCAAACCTTTAAATGTTTTTTTTTCAATGTTTGCCTACACTTAATGAGGTAAATTGAGGACAAACACCAGTCTGAACATAAAATTTATTTTTGTTTCATATGAAGCTTATACATACTCTCTGAGGGCATTTTATATACTATTTCAAACCATCCCTGGCATTTTTATTCAGATTTGTCACCTGAGATCACGTTAGAAATTATCCACTGAGGATTTAAATTTTTCCCAATTTTTGACATTCCAGAGTTTCCATTTTGGAATATGAAAGCTAAATCTGTATGAACAACAAAGAAAAGAGAAGAATTCACTAAGATAGTAAGGAAAACCAAAGAACATAAGAGAAGTGTATAAAGACCTAGACTCTTTAACATTATGAAACTAGGGAGAAAGGAAGTAACTAGAAAAAGCTAGGGAAAAAAATTGACTAGATTAGAAATGATACAAGGAATAACTAGTGAGATGGCAGGGACTCAAAGTGTGAGTCCTGTAAGATAAGTGATAGCAGAGACATAGGAAAATTAGCTGTAGTGTCATATTATTAGTGCTAATAATGTAAGTAAAATGAAACTGAGAATTAAGCATAGTATTTAGATTTCTGTGGACAATATGTTAAGGGGTCAGAGCACCTACACTTTATTAATTATATATTTATAGTTATTCTTCCTTTATTTAAAATTTAGACAGTCTTGATAATTTTCAGAATAGCTACAAGATTGAATTGAAAAATTTTGCAAGGAAGAATCAAGTTGATTTATGTAAAGACATTTCTAAACTGTCAACTGATTTGATCAGTCATTTCTTTTTATTTTATTTTATTTTTATTTTTAGTTACATTTTGTTAACTCTGTGTCCCAGTTGTATCCCTCTCCCTCATTCCCTCCCCAACCCCACACTCCCTCCCTGGTCTCCTCCCTGCCCCTTTCCAAGTCCACTGATAGAGGAGGACCTTCAAAAAAGAGCTAACTCCAATTCTTTTCAAACTATTCCACAAAATAGAAACATAAGGAATATTACCAACCTCATTCTATGAAGCCACAGTCACCTTGGTACCTAAACCCCACAAAGACCCAACAAAAAAAGAGAACTTCAGGCCAATCTCCCTTATGAACAGTGACAAGAAAATATTCAATAAAATACTAGCAACCAAATACAAGAACACATCAAAGATATCATCCACCATGGCCAAGTAGGCTTCATCCCAGGTATGCAGGGGTGGTTCAATATATGGAAATCCATCAATGAGATCCACCATATTAACAAAGTGAAAAAAAAAACCACATGATAATCTCCCTAGATGCTGAAAAAGCATTTGAAAAAATCCAACATCGATTCATGTTTAAAGTATTGGAGAGATCAGGGATAAAAGGCACATATCTAAACATAGTAAAGGTGATATACAGCAAGCCTATAGCCAACAAGAAACTGAACAGAGAGAAACTTAAAGCAATCCCACTGAAATCAGGGACAAGACAAGGCTGCCCACTCTCCCCGTATCTCTTCAACATAGTGCTGGAAGTCATTGCTAGAGCAATAAGACAGTTGAAGGAGATCAAGGGGATACAGATGGGAAAGGAAAAAGGCAAATTATCACTATTTGCAGATGATACAATAGTATCCATGAGTGACCCCAAAAACTCTACCAGGGAACTCCTACAGCTGATAAACAGCTTCAGGAAAGTGGCCGGATACAAAATTAACTCAAAAAATCAGTAGCACTCCTGTATACAAAAGACAAAAGGGGTGAGAAAGAAATTAGGGAAACAACACCCTTCACAATAGCCACAGATGACATAAAGTACCTTTGTGTAACCCTAACCAAGCAAGTCAAAGACTTGTATGAAAAAAAATTCAAGTCTCTGAAGAAAGAATTAGAAGAAGATATGAGAAGATGAAAAATCTCCCATGCTCATAGGTTGGCAGGATTAACATAGTAAAAATGGCCATCTTACCAAAAGCAATCTACAGATTTAATGCAATTCCCATCAGATTGCCAACACAATTCTTTACAGACCTGGAAAGAAAAATTCTCAACTTCATACGGAATAACAAGAAACCAAGAATTGATAAAAAATCCTTTACAATAAAAGATCTTCTGGAGGTATCTCCATCCCTGATCTCAAGCTGTATTATAGAGCAACAGTTATAAAAGCTGCGTGGTACTGGCATAGAAATGGAATGGTGGATCAATGGAACCAAACTGAAGACCCAGAAATAAACCCACACACTTATGGACACCTGATTTTTGACAAAGATGACCAAACTATACAATGGAAAAAAGATAGCATCTTCAGCAAATGGTGCTGGTCCAACTGGAGGTCTACATGTAGAAAAATGAAAATAGATCCATACTTATCACCCTGCACAAAGCTGAAGTCGAAGTGGATCAAAGATCTCAACATAAAACCAGACACATTAAATCGGCTTGAAAAAAAAGTGGGGAATACCCTAGAACTCATTGGTACAGGAGAAAACTTCCTGAACAGAACACCAATAGCACAGGCTCTAAGAGCAACAATCAATAAATGGGACCTCATGAAATTGAAAAGCTTCTGCAAAGCAAAGGACACCGTCATCAAAACAAAGCGACTGCCTACAGATTGGGAAAGAATCATCACCAACCCTTTATCTGACAGAGGACTCATATCCAGTATATATAAAGAACTAAAGAAGCTGAAAAGCAGCCACCCAAGTAATCCACTTAAAAAATGGGGAACAGAGTTAAACAGAGAATTCTCTGTAGAGGAATATCGAATGGCAGAGAAGCACTTAAAGAAATATTCAGCCTCATTAGCCATTAGGGAAATGCAAATCAAAACAACCCAGAGATTTCATCTTACACCCATCAGAATGGCCAAGATCAAAAACTCAAGTGACAACACATGCTGGAGAGGTTGTAGAGAAAGGGGAACCATTCTCCACTGCTGGTGGGAATGTAAACTTGTCCAACCACTCTGGAAATCAATCTGGCACTTTCTCAGACAACTAGGAATGGTGCTTCCTCAAGATCCAGCCATACCACTCCTAGGCATATACCCAAAAGAGGCTCAAGTACACAAAAAGGACATTTGCTTAACCATGTTTGTAGCAGCTTTATTTGTAATAGCCAGAAGCTGGAAACAGCCCAGATGTCCCTCAAGTGAAGAATGGATGCAGAAACTGTGGTACATCTACACAATGGAGTATTACTCAGCAATGAAAAATAAGGAAATCATGAAATTTGCAGGTAAATGGTGGGACCTGGAAAGGATCATCCTGAGTGAGTTGTCCCAGAAGCAAAAAGACACACACGGTACATACTCACTCATATAAACATACAACATAGGATAAACCCACTAAAATCGGTACATCTAAACAAACTAAGCAAAAGAGAGGACCCTAACTAAAATGTTCAATCCCCATCCTGAAAGGCAAAGAGGATGGACATCAGAAGAAAAAGAAAACAGGAAACAACCTAGGAAGCTGCTGCAGAGGGCCTCTGAAAGCCAGAAGAAGAAAACAGGAAACAACCTCTGAACCTACCACAGAGGGCCTCTGAAAGCCTCTGCCATGCAGACTCTCAAAGCAGATGCTGAGCCTGATGGCCAACTGTTGGGCAGAGAGAATGGAATTTTATGTAAGTAGTGGGAAATAGTAAGAGCTGGAGAGGACAGGAACTCCACAAGGAGAGCAACAGAACAAGAAACACAGGGAACTTCCCAGAGACTCATACTCCAACCAAGGACTATTCATGGAGATAACCTAGAACCCTGACAATGCAGCCACTTCTGATGAGAACTGATAGACTAAGATCAGAAAGAAGGAGAGGAGGACCTCCGCAATCAGTGGACATGGGGAGGGGCATGCATGCAGAAAGGGGAGGGAGGGTGGAATCGGGAGGGGAGGAGGGAGGGGCTCATGGGGGGATACAAAATGAATAAAGTGTAAATAATAATAGTCAAATATAAAATTTAAAAAAAAATGTACTCTCAATAAAATAGAAAAAAACCATTGTCTCAAGGTCACAGAGGAAGATGATGAAGCCAGTCCTAATTAGACCTGAAGGCTAAGGTTAGATAGAAGGGGAGGAGGTCCTCTCCTACCAGTGGACTTAGAGAAGAGGTGGAGGGGAGAAAGAGGGAGGGTGAGTGGGACTGGAAAGAGATGAAGGAAGAGGCTACACCTGGAACACAGTGAATAAATTGTAATAAGCAAATGGATTAATTAAGTAATTTTAAAAAGAAAAGAAAAAATTATTCTCAATAGAAATGCTGGAAGCTATGGGTCAAATAATTGTATTTATGGGTGTAATAGTAAAGAAATGAATGTATTATTATTAAATACATTATTATTAGTATTAAAATGCCAAGGAAGAAGATTCCTAATAATATTCTCTTCACTCCCTTCTGCATTCCAGAAACATATTTCTTTATAGGAGGAGCTATCCAGGCTTTTAATGTCTAGTTTGACTGCTTTCTATTAAAAGACCTTCACTTGAAAAGAAAATATTTATTCCACAATAATATGTCCCAGTGATGTAATGAGACAGTTTTAGGACACTTTTGAGGTTGCAGCACAGTTGGGCATAAGGCATGGTGGGAATAACACTTAAATAATCATGAGTTAATAACCTTCTCATGAGCTTAGAACATATAATCCCATGCTCTACACAGAAGAATATTTGTTTTTAAGAATGCTGCATGTTTTTAGAAACTACTGATGAGTCCAATAAATATCATTAGTATGGTTTTACAAACCAAAGGATATCAAATAAAATGTTAACATCTTTAAAATAATGGAATAAAATAATGGAACATGCCAATTACAAGACCATACACAAAGTATTATACAGATAGATACTTTTTATTATCATATTTTCTAGAAAAGCAACTATGCATAAAAATTTTCCGTATGAAGATCTACCCTAATAACATTGCCTAGACTACTTTTTACACTTTTAAATAGTGGCCTCCCCACTTGAATGAGCACAGTAATTGCTCAACAGCTCTTACTATTATGCATATTCTTTGGTCTAGATAGAAAATTTTCACCCAGTTAAACATTAGTTGGTTATAAAAATATTTTATTATCATTTATTACAATTTATTCAATTTGTATCCCAGATGTGGCACCCTCCCTTTTCTCCTCTCAATCCTGCCCTCCCTCCGTCTTCTCCTCTTCTCCCCCTATGCCCCTTCCCTAGTCCACTGATAGGGAAGGTCCTACTCCTCTTCTATTTGACCCTAGCATATCAGGTCTCATCAGGACTGGTTGATATATATATATATATATATATTTTTTTTTTCCCAAAAAGAGTGACCTTCCTGCAATTCCATCTAGAACCCCTGCACAGATGCAGCTCATGGCAGTTCAGTGTCCAAGTAGGTTTCATAGTAATGGGAAGAGCGACTGTCTCTGACATGAACTCAGTGGCTGGCTCTTTGATCACCTCCCCATGAGGGGGGTGCAGCCTTATCATGCTACAGAGGAAGACAATGCAGCCACTCTTGATGAGACCTAACAGACTAGAATCAGAAAGAAGTAAAGGAAGACCTCCCCTATCAGTGGACTTGGGAAGGGGCATGAGTGGAGAAGTGGGAAGCAGGGTGGAATTGGAAGGGGAGGAGGGAGGGGGCTATGGGGGAACACAAAGTGAATAAAGTATAATTAATAAAAATTAAAATAAAAAGAGAAAAAATATTTTTAAGAGACAGGTTGAATGATTGAAGAAACACTTTTAGCAGTTCACCTTGTATTTGAAAAGTTTTATTTTAAAACGTCTTCCTGAAAATGAGGAGAAAATTTGAATTCTCATTACCATTTAGAAGAATGGTGGATAAAGTGGCCAGAGATGTCACTGATTACTAAATTAAAAGCCTAGTGTCTAGGCAACTGTTACTATAATTGGTTACCTGTTCACCAGAAACTAAGACACCAGTCCTGTTGCCATCACACGCACTGGTCTTGGGACATAGAGAAATCAACTAGGTACCATGACTGAAACTTTTTATATGCTGCCTATCACTCAACATACAAGAAAAGACTATGCAGGATTTGGAGGGAGAGTTTATTTCAACATCCTTACTCAGCCATAGATCTAACATGTGACACTACTGATGAGACAGATATAATGTACTTACTGCAGCAATAATGACAAGTCTATTGTGAAAGTAACCAATTAGTTTTCTGGTTGGGATTGAGGTCTGCTGCATTAGAAAAAAGCCACATCTGATGATGTAAATCAATCCTTGAAATTTCATAGTGTCTAGCTGGAAAGCTAACACGTTTTTTTTTTTTTTTCGCTTTCCTCAGTGGAGAAGATGTGTCATCAAAATCCTTTATAAATAATTGTACTTATCTTTATAGACTAGTACTGCTATCAGTTTATTTTGGGTCAAAACAATTTCTTTTTACAAACACTTGTAAGAGGTTTACATACTGAGGATAAGTACATTTGAGTCTTCAGCCATAAATGGGAAATCTGTGTCAGTCCTGCAAGTATTGTGGAAGAGAAAACAAAGAAACAAACAAAAAAACTAAAAGCCAGACAATTGGGTAGAGTATAATGGAACACTGTCTTCTGAGCATGACGTAACCACAGCACTCTTGACCTTACAGAAACAGTGATTGCTTGCACAATATTGGGCCTGCAAACACCCTGCTGTGAAAGGAAGAGAGGCTCATGAGACCCACTCTTATCTAAGGATTTTTAGGTAGTTCATAGTAGCTTCAGGGGGGACAAACATTTTCTTCAGTGCTTTAACTGCAATCCTGTTCTTGTAAATATCTTCCCACCAAAGTCCTGTAAGCAAGCATAATGTAACTCATTAGGACATCCAAAATAAAAATAAAAGTCATAAGAGTAGAAAGGGAACTAGGCAGGAAGTGGAAAGAGGCCAGCAGGAGCAGAGGAATACAAAAGAAGGTAATGGGAAGTGAATATGACCAAAATGTATTCAATGTTAGTGTACAATGTCATAAAGAAGTTCACTATAATGTATTACTACTAGATGCTACAAAAATATTAAAATTTATCACTGTCTTACAACAGCCAGATTTTCAGCTTATAAAACTAAATTATTTTTTCATAACTGTAAATCACTAAGAAAATAGATTCAAATAAACATTTGTACATTAAAATATTTCTTATAAGAACATAGAGGATCTTCAAGTCAATTTTTATGTGGAATGGGGTCATAAATTGGACATTCCAGTAT
Organism: Rhombomys opimus; assembly: GCA_010120015.1. Classification (NCBI taxonomy): domain Eukaryota; kingdom Metazoa; phylum Chordata; class Mammalia; order Rodentia; family Muridae; genus Rhombomys; species Rhombomys opimus. Next base: position 1,275,434 of record REGO01000432.1, on the reverse strand, counting down.
TTAGATTTGGTTTAGTTAGCTATTTGGCTTAAGGGGTGTGTAAAGGAAAGTACTGAAGAGCAATTTCTTTTGGAACAAAATGTTTTTCTGAAAAGTTGAGAATCTCACATAATTTCTAAATAATCAAAGTGTACACACAGGTTTCCATAAATAAGAGCAAAGAGCCCATGTTTTACAACTTCAGAAAGTGACCTCCTATAATGAAACATGTTCTTTCCCCTAAGCTATTTTGACCTAAGTATTTTACAAAATACTTGGGTCAGTAATATTCTCTTATTAAAACCCTGTTTCAACTAGGTTGCACATGCCTGTAACCCTAGTACAGAAAGGGTGAGGCAGGAGGATCACAGTCTAGGATATAAAGTTCCAGGAAAGCCTGCTCTGGCTACAGAAAGGAAGGAAGGAAGGGAGGGAAGGAGGGAAGCTGCTAAAGGATTTAGAAATGCCATTTACTCTGTTCCATCCCGTTCTCATTACCCATGTATGTCTGCTTAGGTTTAGGCATCAAACAGGGAAATTCTTGCAGACCACACTGTTTTGAAAAGAAGGCAAGGGTTTAAACTTCAAGTCCATGCTTTGGTTATGACTACAGTCCATGTGCTCTATGACTTTTCTACAGATTTACCAATGTTGATTCTGTCTCCCAAGTTTCTGCAAGGACAATCCACTCTACACAGAACTTTCCCATTTGTTTGTTTGTTTGTTTTTTCACTTTGTATCCTGATTGAAATTGAAGCTCCCCACCTCTCCTCTCAGTTACCCTCTCTCGCATCTTTCCCCCACACATATTTCCCCCTCTCCTTTTCCTCAGAGGAGGGGGAAGTCTCCCAGGGATACAAACCCTCCCTGGCACATTAAGTTACTGTCGAACTTCGTGCATGGTCTATGGCTGAGGGAATTCAAGGCCAGCTCAGTTAAGAGAACAAGAGCCAAAGGGAGTCATCAGAGTCAGAAAGGATCCCTTCTCCACTTATTGGGAAAACCCCACGAAGTCCAAGCTGAGTGTCTGCTACAGTTAGCAAGGGGCTTAGACCAGTCCATGCATGATCTTTGATTCGTGGTTTAGTCTCTGTGAGAACCCATGCGCCCGGGTTAGTTGACTCTGTAAGCTTTCTTATGGAGTGCTTTACCCCTCCAGCTCCCTCAATCATTCTTCCGACTCCTCCACAGGACTCCCGAGCTCTCTCCAATGTTTGGCTGTGGGTGTCTGCATCTGCTTCTGAGAGAAGGCCTCTTGGAGGAGTTGTGCTAGGCCCCTGTCTCTAATCAGAGCAGAGTACATTGATAGTGTCAGGGATTGGTTCTCACCCATGGGATAGGTCTCAAGTAAGGCCAGGCTTTGGAGGGATTTCTGCAAAATCATTTCTGAAGTTTACTATAATTTCATACTAGAGGAAAAAAAAAGTTGAAGTCATAGTAAAGCCGTAAGAAATATTTACTGGAAAAATTTTCATAAATCTCTTTGTTTTTGACACTTCCTTTTCCTGAGAACTTTTATGTATGCTTGGTAAACTCTAAAATGAATATACGGCATTATAAGTAAATAAATAAGCTTGAAAAAACTCAACTAATACGTCAAGTTACAACAATTTACAAGAATAATAGTAGTATTTAGGGCATTTAAGGATATTTTAATGATTTAACATCATTATTGGATTCCTCCAGTCTGATACTGATCAGCCCAAGAAGACACACAACAGGTGTTTTGGAAACATCTTTTTACTTCTGCGAAGCCTCTAGCTCAGGTTTCTATAATTTTTTTCCTCTATTAAAAAACAAAGTTTAAATTAATAACATGGAGTTTAAATATTCATGAGTTAGGCCCATGCTCTAATGTTTTCTAAAACTGTGTATTCAATATCGTTTTAAATGCCATTGGAAATATAAACTATTTCATGATTTTAATTTTGTTCATTGACTGTTCTCCAGTAATATCTGTAGCTATTTTATTTTTTACTTTTTTTTTAGCAATTTGAGGAAACTTTTCAGACATCTGAAAATAGAAGTGAGCCATTGGTGACCAGGAAAAGACCCGCCAGGAGAAAAGAGCAGAAGAGGAGGAAATGGAGTAACTAGACTAAAGAAGTTTATATAGATGTATGAAAGAGTAATAAAGGAACAAAATAATTTGAACTTAACATACACAAATAAAATAACCAAACAGCCAAAACTGAATCAACTGGAAATTTAAAAGAATATTTATTATGTTTTAAGTTTCAATCAAAATTATCTTCTATTCATCTAAAGGTTATTTTTGCAGTTTGGAAGGGAGAAAACATGAAAATAAAGCTAAGAAAATGACTAAAGCTTTTCTGGAAAAACTTAATATAATGTGGCTGCAGAGAAGATTCAGTTAGTCAAGCGGTTGTGGCATAGGCATGGGGACATACATTAAGATAGGACAAACCCACTAAAATCTGTGCATCTAAAGAAACTAAGCAAGAGAGAGGACCCTAACTAAAACGCTCAATCCCCATCCTGAAAGGCAAAGAGGATGGACATCAGAAGAAGAAGAAAACAGGAAACAAACTAGGAACCTGCCACAGAGGGCCTCTGAAAGCCTCTGCCCTGCAGACTCTCAAAGCAGATGCTGAGCCTGATGGCCAACTGTCAGGCAGAGTGAATGGAATTTTATGTAAGAAGTGGGAAATAGCAAGAGCTGGAGAGGACAGGGTCTCCACAAGGAGAGCAACAGAACAAGAAAATTTGAACACAGGGAACTTCCCAGAGACTCATACTCCAATCAAGGACTATTCATGGAGATAACCTAGAACCCCTGCACAGATGTAGCCCAGGGCAGTTCAGTGTCCAAGTGGGTTACATAGTAATGGGAAGAAGGACTGCCTCTGACATAATCTGATTGGCCTGCTTTTTGATCACCTCCCCCTGAGGGGGAAGCAGCCTTACCAGGCCACAGAAGAGGACAATGCAGCCACTTTTGATGAGAATTGATAGACTAAGATCAGAAAGGAGAGGAGAACCTCCCCTATCAGTGGACTTGGGGAGGGGCAGGCATGCAGAAAGGGGAGGGAGGGTGGCATCGGGAGGGGAGGAGGGAGGGGCTTATGGGGAATACAAAATGAATAAAGTGTAATTAATAAAAAATTTAAAAAAAAGAACCCCAGGCTCAAAGAGCAGGCCAATCAGTTCATGTCAGAGACAGTCCCTGTTCCCATTACTATGGAATGCACTTGGACACTCAACTGCCATGGGCTACATCTGTGCAGGGATTCTAGTTTATCTCCATCAATAGTCCTTGGTTGGAGTATTAGTCTCAGAAAAGACCCCTGTGCCTAGATTTTTTGGTTCTGTTCTCTCCTTGTGGAGCTCCTGTCCTCTCCAGGTCTTATTGTTTCCTACTTCTTTCATGAAATTCCCTGCACTCTGCCAAAAGGTTGGCCATAAATCTCAGCATCTGCCTTGATACCCTGCAGGGTAGAGCCTTTCAGAGGCAGGCTCCTGTACTGTTCCCTGTTTTCTCCTTCTTCTGATGTTCATCCTCTTTGCCTTGCTGTATGGGGTTTGAGCATTTAGCCAGAGTCCTTCTTCTTGATCAGTTTCTTTAGGTGTACAGATTTTAGTAGGTGTATCCTATATTATATGTCTAATATCCACTTATGAGTGAGTATATATCTCCCTCTGAGGAGGGAGCAACCTTACTAGGTCACAAAGGAAGATAGTGCATCTACTCCTGAAGAGACATGATAGACTAGGATCAGAAGGAAGGAGAGGAAGACCTCCCCTCTCAGTGGACTTGGAGAGGGACATGTGTAGAGAAGGGGGAGGGAAGGTGGGATTGAGAGAAGAGAAGGGAGGGAGGTATGGGGGATACAAAGTGAATGTAATTAACAAAAATTAAAATAAAAAATGGAAAGAAAAAATATTAATCCTAAAGAAAAAAATCCCCAGGCTCAGTCATGTGTTATTGTCACCTAAGCACTTGGAAGTTGAAGACTGGAGGACCTGTGTGCTTTCTGCTTGTCACTCAGTCTAGACAAATCAGTGAACTCTATGTTCATTGAGAGATTCAGGCTCAAACTATGAGGTGGAGACTGATGGTTGAGGAGGACAACTAAGGTCAACTTCTGACCTCTACATAAGCACTTACACATGCATGTACACACAGGTGAATAAAAATAAGAATTTAAATTATTTTATTTAATGTGAAGAAATATGAAATAATGATATAACTGTGAATATCCCATGCAGGGGAGAACCATGGATTTGCTAAAGTAAGTCCTCATTCTTAGGTTGTATGTAATGAAATTACTATGCTCTCTTGACCACACCTAAATCATTTTAGGATATGAGATGTTCATATTTCAGTAAGGATAACTCCTCTCAGCATTAGATGAGACAGATGTTTCATCATCTGGCAACAGCTGGATGATCTTATTGGCAATTAAAGCCATTAGTATCTCAATTATGAATTCTCAACTACTAAATTACACACAGACTCCAAGACACTCACGTGTGGAAGTGCTTCTGACAGTGATCTCAACCCCTCTGCCCTCCAGCAATGATCCCACTTTCTTTCTGAGGTTCAAACGCCTTAGGCCAGAAGAGTGTCTAACATTAAAATGACATGATAGTAGAAGTAGGGTTATCTGGGGTGAAGATGGGTGTCAGTATGAGTGGTAGGTAGATCAGAGAGAACAATGGGGTTTAATATGATTGTAATGTATGATATGAACATAGGCACTGTCAAAATTAACAAGTAAAAGGCCTAAAAGGCAAGAACCTAAATAATTTCCCACAAGGATTTTAATTCTTTTCTATGACTTCAGTTTTCTCTCTTCTCCCAGAATATATTGCTAATTGTGAAATTCTAAAAGTGTAAAATCATGTGATTTAATTTAATCATGTAAATTAATTTAATTTAGTCACTGGAATGAGGTGTGCAAAAACTATTTTCAAATTATGGTTGTGCAACATTCTCTAATTCTTGCTATCAATATTAGAGATGTGTAATATACCTACACCTTTAAAAATCTCTAAATAGCATTTTAAAAGTTTATTTAGTGTACAAAGTTATTCAGACTGGAATATTTATGCTAATTCACACAACCCCATTTCTTTTTTTAATTTATTTTTAAATTTTTATTATTAGTTATATTTTATTAACTCTGTATTCCAGCTATATCCTGCTCCCTCATTCCCTCCCAACCCCACCCTCTCTCCCTCATCTCCTCCCTGCTCTTTTCCAAGTCCACTGATTGGGGAGATCCTCCTCCCCTTTCATCTGACCCTATTTTATCAAGTATCTTCAGGACTGGCTGCAAAGCCCTCCTCTGTGGTCTAGCAGAACTGCTCCTCCCTTCCACCCCATTTCTTTCAGCTGCTTTTCTTTCTCTACTATGCAGTCACAACTCTCTAGTAACTTTTCTTCTACATAGTATATATAATTAAAATATCAAACCTGAATGTTCAAGCTTTAAGTATGATGCTCCAGATGGCACTATTTTTAGGTATCACTCTATTAAAAGAGAAGATGACTCCATCTTCTGTTTTGAGAATTTAGGTTTTCTTTCAGAATCACACTGTAATAACTAATCATTTTACCAGCTTAGTGTTATTAGAAAATGTTCACATATTCTCAAGGGAAGCAATTATATTATTAAATCATAGAATGAGGAGTTTTTCTGTTCTCATCTTGTTTTATTTGAGACTCACTCCCTGTGAATGAAAATACACTAACCTACTTACTACCACCCTCTGGTTATTCCTGTCTTGTCTGTGTTTGACCTTCTGAGAACTGAACAGTAAGGTGATAGAATGTAATTGAAGACAAAAATGGAAGGATACCTTGATCATTCTTTTATCCTAATTAATGACTTAAACAATGCAAAGTATCTTTAAAAAATTCTCAGACACTTGCTGCTATTCCCTTATTGATAATTTTTATTTGAAAATTATTTCTAGAAGTGGTTCACTGTCAAATTAAAAACAAAGTCACATGAGAAATATAAATGTCATTGTAAATATGTAACTTACTTTTTTTCTATAAGCTCAATGGTATTGTAGAAAAATTGGAGTATTCCTCATTGTAAGAGTACCTGTGTGTTGGTTACTTTGATGTACTTGTTTATAACACATTAGAATTAAGTGAATTCCACATTCTCTTCAACACTAAATACCAAACAAATGAAGATTTAAGATCAAACTCCTGAAAAGGTGCTATTTTATTATACTTCTTATATCAGGAAACAATTATCTTATATATAATTTTAAAAGACAGATAGTTTATAACTTTATTTCTAAGTAAGCAGAGAAGATGCTTCAACTTTTGTGAAGTAAATGTATGAACCTCTCATAAAACTAACTTAAATTTATGTTCAAAGGTTTAGAATTCCTGTTTACTGTATTTAACCTTAGTAAAATTATGCATTTTAAAGCCTACAAAAATAATGCAGTGGATTAAAACCAAACCCAAAAATCTGTCCCTACACTGTTCAGTTATGCCTAAGTTTGTAGTTTCTATGAATGCCATGTGCTTCTTTAATCCACGAAGCTGGTGTTAAGCATATGCCAAAGCACTATGTAATTTAATTACATACACAATTAATGTGATATTGCTTATACTGTACCATTAAAAATGTGCTCATTGAAAAATAAAATAAAAAAGTGCTCATCTATGATGTGTACAACACAAACCTTCTGTCTTAATGAATATGACCTGTGTATTCCTGCCTATCCTATGTGGAGGCTGAGGGTAATAGCTATGTTATGTTCAGCCTCATGGGATTGGAATTCAATAAAGAGTTTAGCTGCTAAGCACTCCTGTAAGGGATTTTCCTGATCAGGCTATTCTAAGGGGGGAAACACATTGGAAACGTTGGTGATAGCTCCTTGTAGCATGCCAGGTAAAATGAGATTGGAAAGGGAAGCTTTGGTTTTGCCTCCTTGCTTTTGTTTCACTAGAAAGTTTACTTGTACTGTAGCTGCCACCACTGCTATCACAATTCTTTTTCTGTTATCATAACCCAGAAACCCACAGCTTCTAATGTAAACTGAAGATCCATGGGTCCCTAGGATTCCTCCGGGTCTCCAGCAACAGATCAGAACTGCTGAAGCATCTGGCCTTGTGCCCCGAGCACCTACCAGGTTGTCAGCCTCCACACTGAAAGGGTGGCCATTGTTGGAATACTCAGACAATATTGTATGAGCCCATCTAACAATTTCCCTTTTAATATATGCTCATTCTGTTTGGTTCCATTTCTCTGGAGCACCCTGACTAAACACACTGACAAAAGCACATGCTGGAATGACTCTCAACCTCTGATCATTGTGGGATTTTCATGAATGAGAACTTATCTGTTGGAGGAGATACTAGTACATGCTTATAAATCCCAGCACTAAGACGCTGAAACAGAGGCATGACTTATGCCCAGCCTCGTGAAGGGCAACTGCCACATATGTAAAGAAAGACATGGGAGGCCTGCATGCCCAGTGGATGGACCTCATGCAATAAGCAAGATTAGAGCCAAGGTAAAAAGAAGAACTTTAAAGAAATGGGGTACAACCCATATGATGGTTGGCCGTATGGAAGTTAGTACCTCAAAGAAAATAATATACTACAGAAATTTCAAATTAGAAAAAAAAAGTTACTTAAAGTTTCTGATCACAAAATTTGCAGTAGAAAGGAAATACTACTTTCAAAATACATCTTTATAGAGGGTTTACAAGACATCTTGAATACCTACAATCTTTCTGTCTCCCATGTTCCCTTACATTAGAATATAACAAGGGCCGCCAAGCGGCTAGATATTACCAGCAGCAAAGTAAATCACATGCAATTTAGCAAAGATAAAATTTGGCATAAATATAAAACAACAACAAAAAATACTATCCACTTTCCATAGCATCTTCTAAATGTTTTACTATACTCAAAAATAACAATGAAAAATGAGTACAAAGTATGAAAGAACAGGCAAGAATTTGATGAATTAACCATAATAATTGTGGATGTGCTTGGTCTTCATGGGGGTTCCCTAGTAAGGAGAGCAGGGGCAGTCAATGGCATGAACTCCTTTGCCTGCTCCTTGACCACCTACCTCCCTGTGGTAAGGTGGACTTATTAGGTCACAGAGAAAGAGGATCCAGACAGTCCTTACAAGACCTGATAGGCTAGGGTTATGTCATAGGGGAGGAGGACCTCCTCTATCAGTGGACTTGGGAAGGGACATAAGTGGGAGAGAGATAGGGAGGGTGGGACTGGAAGGAGATAGGGAGAGGGCTACATCCAGGTTACAAAGTGAATAAATTGTAATAAATAATAATAAAGAAAAATTGAAAAAAAAAGAAAAAGCAAAAAAAATTTTTTTGAAAAGAACAAAAATCAAATCAAGCTAATGCAAAGGTAATTAATGCACAGTAAAGTGAGTCAGGGAAAGGCAGGTATATTTACCAAGTACGAATAGCAATTAAGCCAAGTACAATTTTGACATTTATTATTATAATTTTAAAAATTTATATTAATTACAGTTTATTCACTTTGTATCTCAGCTGTAGCCCCTTCTCTCATTCCCTCCCAACCCCACCCTCCCTCTTCACCTACCATGGCCCTCCCCAAGTCCACTGATAGGGGAGGTCCTCCTCCCCTTCCATCTGACCCTAACCTATCAGGTCTCATCAGGACTGGCTGAATTGATTTCCTCTGTGGCCTGGTAAGGATGCTCTCTCCTCAGGGGGAGGTGATCAAAGAAACAGTCATAGAGTTTATGTCAGAGACAGTCCCTGTTCCCCTTGATAGGGTACCCACTTGAATACTGAGCTGCCATTTTTTTTTATGAGACAAGATATCATATAGCCCAGGATGGCTTTGAACTCATTGTGTCAGAGAATGACTTTGTACTTCCAATTCTCTTGCCATCCTCTTCCAAATCCTGGGCACACAGAATATACCATTACTTCCAATTTAGGAAGTGCAAGAGAGAGAAACTAAGGTTCCTTTCATACTAAGTAAAGAACCTACCGACAGAGCACATCCCTAGTCCCTTTCTATTCGCAAAACACAAGCATACCCTCGCCTCTGTTGTCTGTTGTTTCTCTTTAGGTAAATGGACTAGCTGTTTTGCTGAGACATTCTTACCAATCATTTTACCTGGCTGAAACCAAATTGTTAAAATTCTGCTTGTAGGGCCCTGCAAAACTTGCCAGGGGGTTGTAATACCATCAGACATTACTAAATGTCAAATCTATGTATATGTCTCAAAAAACAGTTGCCTTTTATAATATGAAGTAGAATCAGGAGTCATTGACTTAGGAGCTTACTGTAGGTTTTGAAAGAAGGGGTCTCATTGAATCATTACTCTTCCAATATACCCCATTCTTCATTATTACAAATGGGAAGTGGAAATTTTATAATGACAACAGGCAACACATTTATGAAGAACTAGAGAAGACAAGGAAGCCTGTCACCATGCTGTTTCTTCTTATTCTCTCCTTCCCCTCTACACATCATTTATTCCAATTTTTTCACATTGTAACCCAAAGGAAAAGCAACCTTGAAAGCATGGACAAGTTGTTTTTCCTACAAAGCTTTCAAGTCAGACCAGCTCTTTGTGGTCTGTCCTATTTCAGCTACATGTTCTTGTTAATTAGTTGGAAGGGATCCTTGAGATGAGGTTTGACTAATTACAGAAGGGCTTTCATTGTCAGAAAGCTGACCATAAACTAGAGACCAGCCTTTCTTGTTGCCAGTGTTAGTTACTATTCTCTTGAGGTAAAATGTCATGACCAAGGCAATTTATGTAATAATTTTTCTTTGGCTTGTAATTCCAGAAAGATAAGAACACATCTTGTTGGGGAAGCAAGGTTTTAAGCAACAGGCACAATGGCAGAAACAACATGTTTTGAGTTCATATTTTCAAAGACAAGCTCAAACAGAGAGAAAAAAAAAAAAAAAAAACTAAAGGTGGCTCAAGGCTTTTAATCTCAACTCACATCTCCTTGGGCATATTTCCTTCAGGAACACTAAATTATCCCGAAACAGTGTCATCATGTGTTTAAATACCAACACCAAATATTATGAGGGACACTTATTCAAACTACTACACTGCCCTTGTCACCCACATCTCAAAGGAAATATTTATCCTACCAAATGGATGGCAGAACAAGTACCAAATTAGGACAAAATCTAGTGACATAAAAAGTGAACTTGCACTAGTTGTAAAAGACCATTAGCCTTTCAAATGGAAGAAAGGGTAGTAATGGATCATAAAATATTACACAATACAGGAGTATTAGAGTAAGGCTGAAAGATCTTCAAATTTTAGTTAGCCTGTTTCCTAATGAGCAAAGGTTGTACATAAAACTGAAAAGGAAAGAGCAGTCAGGATGTAAAAGACCTTAGACTATGAAGAAGTCAATTCATTTAATTTATTCATTGTGTGAATATATCACCAATCCAACGTGACTTGCGCAGATCAAGAAAGAAAAATCTATCCATAAAATCGCTTTCCCATTTTCCCAACCACAGTGAAATACAGGTTACACTGGCAGTAGCGATCATGGCATCTTATTTAATCCTGATCCATTTTTAATCTTTTCAGTCTTTAAGAGGCTTCACGAGCACGATACTTTATTATATATTTCAAAGAAGGAAATTAAGTGTTAGCTCTGTGGAAAGCTGAATTAAATCTTGTGATATACGAGAAAAGCAATTTGCATAACTACTATAAAAGCACCTGCAAGAGGTCCCATAACCTCTGCTCTAACCATTTCACTTGGACTTTGGAAGACTGCTTTTGCCTCATATTCCTACAAGTCATTTGCTCCCAAATTGCCAAATTAAACAAATTGTAATTGGGTTAAGTTAGTGCCCTATACCGATACTATTCAATTGCGGATGGTAAAAATCAGTTTCAACTTTGTTATTTTGTAGAGCTAGTGGATAAATCATTTAAAAAAGTTTCTATTACTATACACTTTTATGTCTTTTTATATTATCTCATATAGGGGGATCGATGTTTTTTTAAAATATAAATCTACTGATGAATGTGAACATTATTTTCAATTATTTTGTTATCTATTCAAATGATTGTCTGCCAATAGAATATATTGATTTTCTCACAGTCAAAACAAATAGGTATCACATATGCAGCATTTAATGAAAGTCTCTGTTTATTTCAGGTTCATTTCTTTAGACTCTCTCCTAGGAAACTATGTTTATTTAAATGAGTCTCTTTCATTTCATTCAGGGTATTTCATTCAGGGTAGGCAACTAAGTTCCAACAAGTTCCAAAAGCCTCTCAACATTTTTTTTTTGTCTTCAAATAGCATCTCAGTCCCAAATGGGGGTATTGTACAGACCTGTGCAGAATGTAAGAGAAAATACCTGATGTCAAGATACAGAAAGATTAAAAAAAATGAAAATTATGAAATAAGCATATGCTTCAGTAAGATGATAGACAAACAGATGGATACATAGATTAGATAGATAGATAGATAGATAGATAGATAGATAGATAGATAGATAGATAGATAGATACATAGATAGAAAGATAGATAGGTAGATAGATAGATACATAGATAGATACATAGAAAGATAGATAGGTAGGTAGTTAGATAGGTAGATAGATAGATAGATACATAGATAGATACATGGATAGAAAGATAGATAGATAGATAGATAGATAGATAGATAGATAGATAGATAGATAGATAGATAGATAAATGTAAAAACGCCTGGAGAATAGAAATCAGACAGCTCTGCATCAGCTGGGAGTTCTGTGTCATAGAAGGGTGCTTTGTAAACCTTGATAGAATATTCCACAGTACATCCGATTTAGGAGGGCATGAGACATGATATTAGTGTGTATGGAGGAAAAAGAGCACACAATCTTTTCCTGTGTCTTGTACATTGTCTCAGCTTCTGTTACACTTTGAGCTTTTTCTAACAGTAAAATAACTGATAACTGCTTTACAAATAAATGTTTTTAGAACCTCATATAAATCAATTCAAGAAAAATTGCCAACATGTATAATCAATTGGAGCTATGGCATAAAAGTATATACTTTCACTTTACCTTTTTTAGTTTATTTAATTTTTCTTAATTGCAATTTATTCATTTTTGTATCCCAGCTATAGCCCACTCTCTCTTCCCCTTCCAATCCCACTCTCCTTCCCTCATCTCCTCTCATGCTCCTCCCCAAATCCACTGATAGAGAAGGTCCTCCTTTCCCTTCCCTCTGACCCTAGCATATCAAGTCTCATCAGGACAGGCTGCATTGTCTTCCTCTATGGCCAATCCTGAGATTTCACCTTACACCCATCAAAATGGTTAAGATCAAAAACTCGAGTGACAATACATGCTGGAGAGAATGTGGAGAAAGGGAAACCCTACTCCATTGCTGGTGGGAATGTAAACTTATACAACCACTTTGAAAATCAATCTGGCGCTTTCTCCGACAATTAGGAATAGTGCTACCTCAAAATCCAGCTATACCACTCCTAGGCATATATCCAGAATATGCTCAAGTATACAACAAGAACATTTGCACAACTATGTTCATAGCAGCTTTATTCATAATAGCCAGAATCTGGAAACAACCCAGATGTCCCTCAACTGAACAATGGATACAGAAATTGTGGTACATTTACATAATGGAATACTACTCAGTAATTAAAACACAAAAATCATGAAATTTGGAGGCAAATGGTAGGAACTAGAAAAGATCATCCTACTTGTGGTATCCCAGAAATAGAAGGACAAATGTGATATATACTCACTTATAAGTGGCTATTAGCCATATAATATAGGATAAACATACTAAAAATCTGTACACCGAAAGAAGCTAAGCAAAATGGAGGACCCTGGGTAAGATGATCAATCCTCATTCCCAAAGCAAATGGAACAAACATCAGAAGAGGGAGAAAACAGGGAAGAGGACAGGAGTCTACCACAGAGGGCCTCTGAAAGACTCTACCCAGCAGAGTATCAAAACAAATGCTGAGACTCCTAGCCAAACTTTGGGCAGAATACATGGATTCTTATGCAAGAAGGGGGAGATAGAAAGACCAGGAGGGGACAGGAGCTCCAACGAACCAAAAAATCTGGACACAGGGATCTTTCTTTTCTGAGACTGATACTCCAACCAAGGACCATGCATGGAGATAACCCAGAACCCCTGTACAGATGTAGCCTATGGCAGCTCAGTCTCCAAGTAGGTCTCCTAGTAATGGGAACAAGGACTTTCTCTGACATGAACTCAGTGGCTGGCTTATTGTTCACCTCCCCCTGAGGGGGGGACAGCTTTACCAGCACACTCAGTGTCTCAAGCCCCCCAAATTATCTAAATTGAATTGAAAAATGCAAAATCTTAAATCAATTTTAAATGATCATGTTATGCTGGTATGCTTGTCTTTTCTCATTTTATGACTTCTTGAAACAGCTGTTGGCCATTTAAATAGTTGCCAGTATGTGTTCTATTATGCCAAAATAATACACTACACAATTAATAAAAACTGATAAAGTGTATTTGAAGATATATACACTATCATCTATTGTGTCTGAAATGTTGTGTGAGTGTGTTTATATGGAATTCTAAACTGGAAATCATTAGTTTATGAGTGCATGATTCATGTTCTTTTCTACTCTTTATAAAAAACAAAAATAATTTTGATCATCTTTATTAAAAGTCATTATTTTATGATATTTTGCCCTGATAAATGTCCTGTGCTCTGGAGAGGAATGAGTGTGGTATAAATACTATGGAGGGAAGGAGTTGCTTGTTTGTCAGCTCTGCTCAGGCTCCAGGAATACTTTATATAAAAACAAAACAACAACAAAAAAGTATTGTTTCTGCCTTGTTTGTGACTCCAGGCTGCAAGACTGCCATTAGCTCAGTACACACACCTAGCTTGAACTTCCTTCTCTTTCTCCTCATTCAAATCTGTCCTCAGGCTCCAGATGTGTGGGAATGCCTCAGATCTTATATGTTATTGTACGATTTCCTAGCAGCGCTTATCTTAGTCCACAGAATGGATTTCTGAAGGTCAAGTCAGCAGAGTAAAAGTCACTGAGAAGATAGAGAGCAGGCATCCATCAGAGATGGTGCCTGACGCTGTGAAATAACACGTTCTGAGATAGTTTTGTCTTTCAGAAGGCTCCCCTTCTGCTATGAGAAACTTAAGAAGTTTTCCTTTGAAAAAGCACAAGAAAAGTTTTTTTTCTCTCTCTTCCAGATTTGACCTAAACCCCAGACACCAATGTGGGTTCATTTTTCTTTAAGTTTTTAACTTTCTATGAAGTAAGACTAATAAAAAAAAATCAAATTTCCTGTTTGATTTGTCAAAGCAATCTTAGGGCAATGAAAACCTTGAAATTCTTCCCTACCTGACTTTGGCTCAGTGGAAGGAAGATAGAATCAGAGCCAGGTAAAATTTTATTTTTATTAATCCTATAGCTACTTTAGGATTAAGATTGTCATTTGTCTCCACTTTAAAAATAGTGATAGATACTGCATGGATGGCTTAAATCTAAAATTCATCGCATGGGCTCATGTTTTAATGTTTATTGCCAGTTGGTGGAACTATTTTGAGAAGTTTTAGAAACTTCAGCTGATAGGGCTTACGTAGAGAAAATGAGTACTGTAGCTACAACTTTGGAGATGTTATCTCTGGCCCCCTTCTACATCTCTGCTCTGTGGTCCAAAATTATGTGAACTGACCTGTCCCCCCATGCCTTCCCTGCCACACTGACTGGGCCCTTTAAAAGCATGAACCCAAATAAATATTCCATGTTTTCAGTTGTTTATGCCAGGTACTTGGCCATTTAAAAAGCTAACCACAGCAGTTATAATGAAGACCTCTCAAAAAATAAAAATCAGTGTGTTGTAAAATACCTGTGTTGGAATCCTCCTTGTGAAAGCTGCATGACCACGGGTGCTGGAAATCAAATCTAAATTCTCTATAAGAGCAGTACAGTACATACTCTTAACTAGTAAGCCACTTCTTCAGCCACTGCATTTATTGTTACTTTATTAATTTCAACGTGTTTCATATTTTTGTGAACACTTTTGAATACAATAAAAAGACTATATTTATTAAAAATAATTTTCCCTTTTAGTAAACAGATATACCTTCACAGTAATTATATCTATTTTAACTTTTCAATTAAGGTGGAAATTGATCCTTGAGAAGGTAAGCATCTCACTGAGGAGACCATCAAGAATTTAAGCTTATAAATGAGAACATTTCATATACTTGGTATGGCATTATGGTAAACCCAGAGATCAGTTACTGACTTTGCTATGCTAGAGTAAGAGAAGTTCCTGGGGTCAGACAGCACTTCCAAGATCCCTTTTCTTGCCACTGGTCTAATAGGTTTCCAAGACTCTGTGTACTCGGTGAAAATATGAAAGCCTGCGTAAAATAGGCTGGTACAGGCCTGCAATACTGAACTTGTGAAAGTGGAGTCCACAAGATTAGGCGTTCAAGGCCAGCCTGCACTACCGAATAAAATCCTGTCTAAATGTTTGTTTGTTTTTAAATTCTGATATAGGGTTAACAATTTAAAATATTTTTTTGCTGAAATTTAATTTCTAAATTAACCTAAAGTGTTGGTCTTCCACAGTTATTTATCAAATTGTAAACCTGGTAAAAGTGGAGAGTTGTAAAGTTGTCAGAGTAAATATGCAAAACCTCCACAAACTAATTGTTAAAGATTCTTAGGTTTATGAGGCTGCTCAGCATGCAGCCTTCGATCATTACTTCCATGTTTTGTGTCTGTGCCCCAGAGAACAGTTGCTCTTTTGTACTGTTGACACACTTCTCCTGCTTAGCGCTACCCAGAGGTCCCAGGCTTTCCACGCAGAAAATCTTAACTAGTGTTGTGCATTCTGCCCTCTGACCTGGGAGAGACTTATCTCAGATTCATCAGGCCAGCTGACCACAGGCCCACCACACACAGATCCACCACTCACAGGCTTACCACACCACAGAACCTCCCTCCCTGCTATCCTTTTCTTCCATTATTTGTTTTATTTATTTGTTTGTTTGTTTTCTTTATTCTCTGCAAGTTGTTACAAGGTTTACTCCTGGAGTTTCCTATTTTTATCTTCTCACCAACAAGTCCTCTGGAGATTTTTGTCTTACCCATATCTACCTATGATTGTCACCTGTATGGAGAAGAACTCTGTGGAACACTGAGCTCCTGATCCTTCTCTTTCTGCCCTCTATTTTCTGTTGTTACTTTTCTAAAGAATTACCTTGTTATGGCTCCTGGCAGTAAGCCAAATACAGAGAAGCAATGGAATGCCCATGCCCCCTACCTTATCCAGTACTTGCACAGTCCTGATAAACTTCCATGTTAATATCATTTGAGCCTGTCTTCTTTTGTATCCCACCCATCTTTCCTCAGTATTAGGATCTTCTGCCTGGGTGAAACTATAGTGTCATATCTTAGCTTTCTACACATATTTCTCAACATTACAAACACCCACCTCCCTTCCATCCTAAAAACTTAAGTAGCAGCTACCCCTTGCTCTCTGGATAAAAATAAATGTATAAAATAAATGGTAGGATCTTCAAGATCAGATTGTGGTCTGTAACCTCAGAAACAGCTGTGGTGTAACTGGCAGTTATACGGTACCCTTCAGTTCTTTTCCTTGGAGGCCATGAGAAAGGTCTACAAATCTTGTCTAACTGTGAGCCATAACAGCAAAGAATCACTCATTTCAGGAAAAAAAAAGGAATTGTTCTGGAAGTACAAATTTAGTTTCAACACAGCCTAACAACCTCTACTGTTAGAACATATTGAGCTATTCTTCTGGGTGCCTTCACTTGGGCTGAGTAAACTTGTCCTTGTGTAATTTATATAATTTAGTCTCTAATTTATCTTGAAGACAATCATTTTTTTTCCAAGAGCAACATCTTCCTCTCAGACATGGCTTTTTCATCTTACATTTCTCATCCTTCTTTCTCTTTCTGGAGCTTGACTACTATATGCTTGAATTGTTTATCTCCATTTCTGTGAGTTTCCTTGGACCCTGGAGATCCACGGTCAAATTCCTTTGCCTGAACCTCTGTAGAATATATACTTGGCTCTGCCTCCTTTTCACAATCACTTGTTCTTTTAATCCTTAGGTGTTTGACCAGCAAGGTCTTGTGTGTTGTGCATATACATTGTTTGAATTAATGTTTTTTTTTCTATAAGCAGAGAAAAACAGATACCAACAGGAAAAGAACACTCTTAACATATAACTTTCATCAATATCAGTAAAGATGAGAAGACAAGACCTTAGTTTTAAAACTAGAGATGAAAATGAAAAAAAAAACACTGAAGAGAACAATGAAAAAAATTATCAGTTAATTAAATTCTGAAATTTATCATTTTTATATGCATGCAATGTCTCTGCTTTTATTCCAAGTTCAAGTGTATGAGCATCAGTGCTGAATTCCAATTGAGCTTTTGTGAATGAATAGCGAGCTCAAGGTTGGAGGGACATTAAACATGCTGCTTGTGAGATGCTCAGTTAGTACACTGGAAGTTGTAGGTGTGACTAAAGGTCACTTGAGCATCCAAGAATTTGCATAATTATGGCTTATGAGAATATATCCTACATCGCAATGCCACTCTTACAACTGCTTGTCTTCACACTTAAGACCTATGTAACCTTAGGAAAGGAAATTCCTTCCAAGAACTTTCACCTAAAGCACAAAAGAATGACTCAATAATGATAGGCACCAAGAATTTTTTATCTCAATACTGACAGTAAAATCTGTTTTTATGTGACAGGAGCCTATTATATATATATATGAAATTCTGAAAGAGTATGTCTGTATTCTTCATCAGTTAATTATTATAGGTGTTTTGTAGCAGTAATAGAAATGTTATAGCTTAGATATTTTTAATATTGCTCTGAAGAAACCGTGACCAAGACAATTTATTTTTAAAAAGCATTTAGTTGAGGGCTAGCTTACAGAATCAGAGGGTGAGTCTATCCATGATCACCATGACAGGGAGCATGGCAACAGGAAGGTAGGCATGACACTGAGAACAGTAACTGAGAGCTTGCATCTTATCTAAAAGTTAGAGGTAGAGAGAGAGACTGGACCTGGCATGAGCTTTTGAAATATCAAAACCCACTCCCAGTGAAATAGCTCCTCCAACAAAACCACACCTCCATATCCCTCTTAAAACATTTCCACCAGATAGGAACCAAGCATTCAAATATATAAGCCCATGAGGAGCCATTATGTTTCAAAACATCGCATTCTACACCTACGCCCTCAAAGACTTGTAGGCATATCATAAGAAAACTTTAATCCAACTTCAAAAGTCCTCATAGTCTTTCACAGTTTCAAGACTTTAAAAATCCCAAATCCAAAGTCTCTTCTGAGATTAAGGCAATCTCTTAACTATAAACCTTCTATAAAAGCAAAATGCAAATTATACACTTCCAACATACTGTGGCTCAGACTATGTGTTACCATTCCAAAAAAGAGGAAAGGAGCAAAATGAGGAAACATTGGATCACATCTAATATACATGGTTTTTCCTCTCTAGGAAAATGCTTTTTTTCAAACTTTCTTGAGATTAATTTTAAGCATGGAAGGAAATCAATTCTACTTCTTTTTTTATTTTTAATTTTTTATATATTAATCACAGGTTATTTATTTTGTATCCCAGCCATAGACCCCTCCCTCATTCCTTTCCAATCCCACCCTCCCTTCCTTATCTCCTCCCTTTCCCTTTCCAAGTCCACTGCTAGGGGAGGTCCTCCTCCCTTTCCATCTCACCCTAGCTTATCAGGTATCTTCAGGACTGGCTGCCATGTCCTTCTCTGTGGCCTAGCAAGACTGTCCCTCCCTCAGGATGGGGGGTTGGGGTAAAGGAGCCAGTCTTTGAGTTCACCTCAACAATAGTTCCTGCTCCCTTTACTAGGGAAACTCACTTGATTACTGAGCTACCATGGGCTACATCCAAGCAGGGGTTCTAGGTTATATCCTTACATGGTCCTTGGTTGGAGAAGCAGTCTCATAGATGGTGACAATTCTACTTAAACTGAAATGTTTGAAAAGACATGTTATAAAATTTTAATATTTCTTTTGACTAATTTCCTAAGAATGTACACATAGTCATTCTAGGTCAGACATTAATAGCCACTTAGAAAGCAAAGGCTGTTTATTCTCTTCCTCTACATTCTTATTCATATCCTCTGAGATGATGTAATGCAAGATATGAAAAATGTTTCCTGCATGCAAATTTCATTCTGTGGAATTTGAAGCTCTAGAACATTGAGTTTATATGTAGAAGAAAAACAGCCTACTCTTATACTATCCTGAGATAGGATGAGAAACATCCTAGATTCTCATCTTCATCTACATCTCTCTATCACACAAAGCATGGCTGCTTTTTACTAGAAATAGTCCTGTACTTGAAGTTCATTTATTTGACGTGTAATCGTGTGGGGTTAATAGTCTTCCGTCTTTTGGGACACCTTGGAACATAACATAAGGACCTCAGCCAGCCCACAGCCCAGAGTACACTTACAGCAGTGTAACTGACTTACACTGATGGCTGCAAACCTAGCTTTACTGGTATGTGAAGTAAAATTGTATACGCATAAATACTCCCATTTTTCATACACATTTTTATTAGAAGATGGTGGCATTTTACAGAAGCACTGAGAAATGTAGGTTCATTTAACTCCCACTCCAGGGAGATCCACTGTATTTGCTCTCTGTAGGCACCTGTACTCACCACAACATACCCACCTTTAGGCATACATACATATATACATAATTTAAAACAAAATAAATCTCAAAAAATAAAAGTAAATATATATATATATACACATATATATATGTATATATATATATATATATATATATATATAAAACTTCATATGGCTACTTTTTAGACTCCACTACATGTTTTGACCTTTATCAGCTCAGAAGTAAAAGAAACTTCATATTTCTGTGTCACATAAGTTCAGGAACACCACATTGCACTGTCTGCAAAAGGAGACAGGCCAGTGGAGCATCCGTTCTGCTAGTCAGTGACAAACAGTCCCCACTGTACCAGCACATCTCTACCCATTCAAAATAAATGTGACAGAAGAGGAGCAAACCATCTCTGTCAGCCACTACAGCTGTCATAAAGTTTGTTCTTGCTGAAACAAAAAAAAAAGTATCTTAATTAGTGTTTTATATTTCCTAGACAGTTTAGAAAGGCATAGTCACGATATTTTTCTATCTACTGTCCATTTTACAACTGACCATTAGACGGAAGTGAAAAGACTGATTTGCCAAGTTACGTGCTTCCTGGATGTTATGTTCTATCAAATACAAAGAGGCAGTGCAGCATGGCTCTTCATATTTGTTTTCGGAAGAACTAGCCACAGGTATACTGCAAAATTGCCTCAGGTAACTTCAGTACACTCACGATGCCATTCCAGCCTTTGAGAATCATAGATTCTAAAATAGAAAGGCAACTTGCACTAGGGGTTTTTGAGGCAAATACAAGAACCATTTATTGAAAATTCAACTACATAAAATATTAGTAAGAAATCGTGAGACAGTTACCTTAAGCAAAGCAAATATGGCATGGCTTCTTATCCTTTTTTTGCCTTATTATTTTTAATTAATTTTAGTTGTATATTTATTTATTACAATTTATTCACTTTGAATTTATCCTCATTCCACCCCCCTCCCTTGTCTGCTACGCTAGTAGTCCCACCCACCTTCCGACTTCTCCTCCTATGCCCTTTCTCTAGTCCCTTCATAGGGGAGGACCTCCTCCCCTTCTATCTGACCCTAGCTTATCAGGTCTCATCAAAGCTGGCTGAATCATCTTCCTCTGTGGACTGGCAAGGCTGCACCCCACAGAGGGAGTTGAACAATGAGCAGGCTACTCAGTTCATGTCAGAGACAGCACCTGTAACTCTTACTAGGGAACCAACTTGGAAACTGAGTAGTCAATGGGCGTACTTTTGACAGGGGCGGGAGTCTAGGTCCTC
Source organism: Rhombomys opimus (assembly GCA_010120015.1). Lineage (NCBI taxonomy): Eukaryota > Metazoa > Chordata > Mammalia > Rodentia > Muridae > Rhombomys > Rhombomys opimus. The sequence goes on along the minus strand of REGO01000432.1, from coordinate 1,254,467 downwards.
TCTATGCATGGTCCTTAGTCTCTGCAGGCTCCCCTGGGCCCAGGTATTTTGCCTCAGTTGCTCACCTTGTGAAGTTACTGTCCCCTTAAGGACTGTGTATATCCTTCATCTTCCATGAGGATTCTAGCACTCTGCTCAAAGTTTGGCCATGAATCTCAGTATCTCCTTCAATATCCTGGAAGGTAGAATCTTTCAGAGGTCCTCTGTGGAAGGCTCCAGTCCTTTTCCTTGTCTTTTCCTACTTCTGATGTCTGTCCTTTTGCCCATCTGAATGAGGATTAAGCATCTTCCCCACGGCAGCACAGGCTTTAAGATCAACAATTAATAAATGAGACCTCATGAAACTGAAAAGTTTATGTAAATCAAAGGACACGGTCATCAGAACAAAACAACAGCCGACAGAATGGGAAAAGATCTTCACCAACCCTGCATCTGACAGAGGGCTAATATCCAGAATATATCAAGAACTCAAGAAGTTAAACACAAACATACCAAGTGATCCAACTAAAAATGGGGTATAGAGATAAACAGAATTCTCAACAGAGGAATACCGAATGGCAGAGAAACACTTAAAGAAATGTTCAACATCCTTAGTCATTTGGGAAATGCAAATCAAAATGATGCTGAGATTTCACCTTACACCCATCAGAATGGCCAAGATCAGAAATTCAAGGGATGATGCATGCTTGAGTGGATGTGGAGAAAGGGGAACCCTCCTCTATTGCTGGTGAGAATGCTGGTACAAGTTTTGAAACCAATCTGGTACTTCCTCAGAAAATTAGGAATAGTGCTTCCTCAAGATCCAGATATAGCACTCCTAGGCATATACCCAAAATATGCCCCACCATTCAGTAAGGGCATTTGCTCAACCATATTTTGAGCTGCTCTATTCCTAATAGCCAGAAACTGAAAACAACCTAGATGCCTTCAGTGTAGTAATAGATGCAGAATTTGCGGTATATTTAAACGATGGAATACTACCCAGCAATTACAAACAAGGAAATCATGAACTTTGCAGGCAAATGGTGGGAACTAAAAAAGATCATCTTGAGTGAGGTATCCTGGAATCAGAAAGACACAAACGGTATATACTCACTCACAAGTGGATAAAAACTGTATAATATAGGATAAACTCCCTTTCCTTCTTATATATCAATATTGAGCCTTCATCATCACTGAGAGATGAGAAAAGTTAAAAATTAAACTTACCCAAACCCTAACCTGTACTCAAGCATTAACTTACATACTTACCTAATGCACTGTATTTCTATGATGAAAGCAGCATTTAAGTATATGACATTATATCTTTCTTTGTTTTTAAAGAAGGAGAGAGAGAAACAGAGAATAGCATTTCTGAAAATCTTAATTCAGGATAAAGGGCCTTTTAAGACAGCAGGCCTTAAAGAACCATTTCTAAATGGTAAAGAATTTTCTAACATCCACAGGGGTCTTAAGGTTCAGAAATATAAAACAAGAAAGAAGTAGATTAACTGACCTATGTCTTTGATCCCAAATAGGAGATTCTGTGATTTTTTGAGCTCTTGATCCCTAGCTCCCTAATATAAGAAGTATTTAAGCATAATAGTGAAGACAACAGTCAAGGTTAAGTGAAGACAAGAGGATGAAGAAATTTCCTAAAATATTTAAACTTCATGCTATGAATTCTATCAGTTATATAATCTACAGAAAGTTCATTTTCTTAATTATTAAATCTTAAATCATACGTTAGATAGTATTAAAAAATAAAGTTCCGAAGCACAAGATTTTTTTTTTTAATTTCTCCAGTGACTTCTTGTGAAATGTACCTCTTCTGGTTACTTTTTGTTGACTTGACTCAAGCTAGAGTTATCTGTTAAGAGGAACACTGGTTGAAATAAAAAATGCCTTCACTAGATTGCCTGTGGGGAAGTAAGGAAATATTTCCTTGATTAATGATTGACATGAAAGGATCCGGGTCACTGTGGGTACTGCTGCCCCTGGGAAGATGGCTCTGTGCTGTAAAAGAAAGCAGGCTGAGCAAGCCTTAAATAGCAATCCAGTAAATAATGTTCTTCCATGTTTACGGCTTCAGTTCCTGCCTCCCACCTTAAGTTTAGAGTGTGACTTTTCTCAGTGGCTAGAGTGTGATTGATCTGAGAGTTATACGATAAAATATACCCTTTTCTTCTCTAAGTTGCTATTTGGCATTATATATTATCACAGCAATAGAAACCCTGAGATAGAAATGAGTATATGGAGTATGATATTGCTATGTTGTTTAGGGGAATACTGCAAGAGTTTAGAATTTTGAACTAGAAACGCCAATGAGTTTTTGCAGGAACTTGGAAAATAATGGTGATGATGAGCAGTGCAGATGGTGGCAACCTATCTTGTGAAACTTCAGAAGGAAAGAATGACTCTATCTAGGAAATGTTTGTAATTATTTGAATTGAGAGAGATCTGATCAATGAGAGAGAAAAACATACCTGACCCTCAAAATCTAACTATTTAGTGTGAGTAATGGTATGGTTATTAGTGGAGGATCTACAAACACTACTTTACTAAACTACTTTCAGCATCATATTGAATTATTTTTAAGATTTATTCTTATATACAAAGGTAAATGCAATCTCTACACCTCATGAAACAAACTTTTCCTTATGACAGGCAGAGACTACAAAAATTATAAAATAAAAAGCCTATTATCAATCACAATCCATTTCTAAATCTCAGTCCCAATAAACACACAAATCACTATAGTACCTGGGTCAGGAAACATTGCAATACAGGGGGCAGAAAGATTGTAAGATCCAGAAGATCATGAAGTTTGCTGTGTTATTGTGTTTCTTAGTAATATCCAAAGCTATACCCATAAAGTCTCACCTGCATAACTGTCTAAACATGAACTGAACATGGATGGACAGTCCAAAGTAAAGACTGAAAAGACCAGAAAGAATTACAGGCAACGGAGTAAAACTGGAATCAGTAGAGGTATCCTCCTCAGGGAACAACACACTGATTGGCTGTCCAGTGCCAAATGGACAGTCCTAAAAACATACATACACAGGACATAAGCCTTCCACAGAGGGCCTCTGAAAAACTCTACCCAGCCTAGTATCAAAGCAGATGCTGAGACTCACAGCCAAATTTTGAATATAGTGTAGAGAATCTTATGAAAGAAGCGGGAAATAGAAAGGACTTGGGGGAGGGAGCAGAAGTTCCATAAAGAGACCAATGGAAACAAAAAAAAAATTGGACCCAGGGGATCCTGCAGAGACAGATGAATCAAGCAAGGACCATGCATAGAGAGGACCTAGACCCCCTATTCACATGTAGCACATGGGCAGCTCAGTCTCCATGTAGGTTCCCTAGTAAGGGGAACAGGGACAGGCACTGACACGAACTCAGTTGCCTTCTCTTTGATGACCTCCCCCTAGGTTCCAGAGAAAGAGGATCCAGACAGTCCTGATAGGCTAGGATCATATAGTAGGGAGGAGGACCTCAACTATCAGTGAACTAGGCAAGGGACATAGGGTAGGGGAAGAGGGAGGGAGGGTGGACTGGGAGGAAATGAGGGAGGGAGCTATAGCTATGATACAAAGTGAGTAAACTGTAATAAATATTAATAATAGTATTAATAAAAAACATGCAATTAGCATTATACAGACTGAGCAGGTTATACTTAGGGTATGTATATGTATACATGCATGCAATAGGAATAGAATATTTACATATGTATGTATGTATGTATTCACACATATGCCTGTAATAACATAAAGTTGAAGGAAAGCAGGGAGGGGCAGGTGAGAAGGTTTGGAGTGAGAAAATTGAAGGGAAGATCCTGTAAATATAATCTCCAAAATAAAAACAAAAAGAATCTGATCATCTGGAACTAAAGAATCAGGTGTGATTAGCATTTGACTAGAGCCACCAAGGCAAAAATAAATAAATAAACAAACAAACAAACTTTGCTTTGGGGAGAGCAGTCGATGCTGGTCGTCTAGGGCTAAAGACTCTGCTGTGATTAAACATCATTAAGGCAAAATCTTTTAGGACATATTTCCTCAGTGTCAGCACATAGACTTGGTGGTTCAGAAGGAGCCAAAATTGTCACTAATAGTGGTAGCCAAATTTGGAAATCAATAAGCACTTCCCAGGTGGAGTTAGTTTGGAAAGTATAAAAGGGGTAATGGAGCATAGCTGAGGCTTGGCACTCTGAGAGGCTAGGAGAGACGATTGGTGAGGGGACATTAGTTTATTGGAGAGTTCTGGAGATAATGAAAAGTTTGGAATGATATAGTAGGCCTGGAATCCCTGAAGAGAGCAAAGGAGAAGCTATTGGTAAGATGCAGCCCAATTCCAGTGGGGACCTCATCATACTGAAGATATCAGCATCATGGGACAACACTAAGGAGAGAGGCAGATGTGGAGTGGAGGCAGCCTATGCCTATAAGACAAGCTTTGTGTGCTGTGGATAGCAGAGACAGAGAGGGTGCGGTTCCTAGGCCCTTTGTATCCCAGAAGCACATGAGTCCAAAATATATGACCCTGAGCTTTAGTCTATCTGACTTTGATTTTGCTTTGATTTGAATATAACTATGCCTTTATTCTTACTTCTTTAAATAAGAAAGTATTTAACTTAGCTTTTGATTTTACAGGAACCCACAGTTGAGATATTAGAGCTATTTTATAAAGCCTCTGGATATTTAAGAAAAATTTTTTTTATATTTTATATTTTGAAATTTAAAAGATATTTTGGGTATTTCAAAGAGACTAAAAGTTTAATGTAAATTATTTGTTTTCTTTTTATTATTATTTATTATAATTTATTCACTTTGTATCCCAGCTGTAGCCTCCTCCATCATCTCCTCACAGTCCCACCCTCCCTTCTTTTTCCTTCCTGATGTCTCTCCACTAATCCACTGAGAGGGGAAGTCCTTCTCCCCTACTATCTGTTCCTAACCTATCAGGTCTCACCAGAACTGTCTGGATCCTCTTTCTCTGAGTCCTAGTTAGGCCACCTCACCTAGGGGAAGGTGATCAAAGAGCCAGCCACTGAGTCCAGGTCAGAGACTTTATGGGTTCCCCTTAGTAGGAAACCCACATGGAGACTGAGCTGCCTATGGGCTCCATCTGAGCAAGCAGTAAGACTTAGAAAGTTAGAATGTTTTATATGAGAACTTTGGGATAAACAGGAAAGGAAGGGTTATGGTTTAATAGCAAGGTATTGGTGTGTCAATATGGCAAGGGGTCAGTTGTCTTCAATATTTCTTTGCCAATTTCAGCCAAGCTATAATTATCTGTGAAGAAAAATCCTGGTTGAGAAAATGGAAGCCAGTCTGTAAGCAATTTTCATGATCAATGAATGGTTTGGCAAGACCCAGCTTACTGTGGGTGTGGCAATATCTAGGCAAGAAGAAATGAGTTATATAAGAAAGGAAGCTGAGCAAGCCACAATGAACTATGCAGTAAGCAGTAAGCAGCACTCTTCCATGGCTTCTGCTTCACTTCCTGTCTCTAGGTTCTGGCCTTAAGAGCCTGCTCTGACATCTCTCAGTGAATAAGTATAACCTGAAACTCCTAAGATGAAGTAAACCTTTTCTGATTATGGTATTTTATCATACCAGTGAAAAACCTAACCAAAATAGTATTTTTACTTTACATGTATTCGTTGCTAAGCAAAGAAAAATTTATTCTCCAAATTTGGACCCTTACTAGTGAACGTAACTTTGATTTGACCTCACTACACACTCTGTTTCTTTTCCCTAACTCCAAGCATACAGTTCTCACCCACTAATAACTTTATACTAGTCAGAATGTCCTTCCTCCTTTGCCTTCCTGTCTGGCCCGGTATAAATGTCAACAAGATGCAACAGGCCTCCCAAACTTAAGGGACAATTTTTCTTTACCTATGTGTGTAAAGAACCTTGGTTTTATTTCATAAAATGCACTTGTTTTACTTTAGGAACAGCACAAACTATAGTAAACTATTAACACAATATACCAATGGATTTATGTGCTAAATATTACACCACAGGAATCCATATGATAACAAAACATCAACCAAAATACAGTTATTTTCTATGTCAAGATGAAAATCATGATGTTTTTGATAACCCAGAACAATACTTACTTATTATTTCATAATATCTACAGGTCAGAATGTCAGACATAGCGTAGCAGGGATGCCTGCTGAAATGATAGAACTCATAGTTGATTTATAAGATGTATATTTTTTCAATGCTAGGAAGGTTGTATATTCTGTTTCTTACTCTATAACCACTATATCTCTTTAGGATATATCCCTCAGTTTGATCATGAGTCCATGTGTTATTGATTAGAGACATTAGTTACAGCTGTAAAAGTTCTTGCCACATGTCACTATGTAATCTTGAGAATGATAGACACAGGAAAGAAAGTGGGAGCAGTCTATAAGGAGAAGAATCTTCAATAATATTGTTTACCCTGGCTGCCTCCCAATGATAATAAAAAGAATGAGCTTTAGTTAGTTTCAGTATTGCTTATAATTCACTACAAACAACATTCTTCATTGCTTACTTCACCATGGTAAAGCAATCTCACCATTTACCCTATTTGGTACATTACTGTCTGGGTTATCTTTTTTTTTTTTTTTTTTTCCAGAGACTATTGAGACAGCATAGGATTTTTTTTCCAGAAGAATATTGAAAGTGCCAGTTGGGTTATTTTAGGCTGTATATGAAATGAGTACAGAAAGAGAAGGAAAATGTACAGAGAGTTCTACTAAAATATTTAACAGAATTTAGGGAAAATGGAGGAAAGACTTGCTTGCTCAAAATACAGCCTGTTTTTGCATCCAGTCCTTCCAGACAACAAAAGGTTTTCAAAGCAAGAGACCACATCTGGGCAAAGACCAAATTCTGGGCACTTTTGATAAAATGTAGCCTCTGGGTAAATTTGAGACTTACAGAGCTTTAGTGGACTCTTTAGAGTCTTTGTTAAAACTTTAGAAAGAGTCGAGACTTCCACAACTAGAAGGGAAAAGGAGTTCTAAGAATAGCAAGGATATGTCTCTTAGAAGCTCTCAGCTAGAAGAAATGTTTTCCAAGGTCTTAATGGTGTGCTTTCTTGATTTTCTTTCCTAGAAAAATAAAGATTTGCTTCAAATCTGAACCACCTGCCTCTGGACAAGAACATGAAAAAAATCATGACAAAGGAACTTCTTTAATGACCCAGATAGAAAGGTACTATCTCATAAAAATAATATAAATGGGGGTCTATTTAAAGAAACAAATTTTCATTTTAGGTTGTCATATTAATATTCAAAACAGTTGTACCAGTCTGCAAATGCAAAGGTCAGAGAGTACAAATGAAAATATACCTTCTCTATTTATTGCTATTAATAACTTGTATTATTTTCCTTTTATTTTTGGTATAATAACAAAATTACATTATTTTCCCAGTCCCTTCTCCTCCTCTCTCCAAATTCTTCTGTATACCCTTCTTTTCTATCTTTCGAATGTATTCCCTATTTTCCCATTAATTGCTATGTTGCAATGTGTATACATAGAAACATGTGTATTCCTAAATATAACCTTTTTAATTTTTATTTCATTTTATTTTTAATTACACTTTATTTACTTTGTATCTGCCCTCTAATTTCCTACCTCCTCCCCTCCCAATCCTTCCCTTCCTCCCTCTTCTCCATGCATGCCCCTCCCAAAGTCCATTGGTAGGGGAGGGCTTCTTTTTTTTCCTTCTGATCCTAGTCTGTTAGGTCTCATCAGGAGTGGCTGCACTGTCTTCCTCAGTGTCACTTGGACACTGAACTGCCATGGGCTACATCTGTGCAGGGGTTCTAAGTTATCTCCATGCATGGTACTTGGTTGGAGTATGAGTCTCAGGAAAGACACCTGTGTTTAAATTTTTTGGTTCTGTTGCTCTCCTTGTGGAGTTCCTGTCCTCTCCAGTTCTTACTATTTCCCACTTTCATAAGATTCCCTGCATTCTGGAATATAATATTCTTAATCTCTATGATGTTATTTATATGTTGTCAGGATTGACCATTTGGATGAATAATCAATTTGTGCACTTTTCCCTGGGTAATGATTTTTCTCCATTGAAGCTCTTTCTATAGGATTGAGACTTGATATACTTTCCCCTTCCGGTTTGACATGTCTATTGTTACTGTCTTTGTTCAGCTCATGATTGGGTAGCCATATTGGTGAAAATGTATGGGTGTAGTTTCCGATGTTAATAGAGGGTATTTTTGTGATGTTGTCTGGGCATGTGGACATTTTTGTCAGTTCTAATCCAATATTGATAGAGCAGAATAGGACACAATAGAGGATATGTGGGTCACTTGGGTTTAGAGTTTGGAAATTACTTGCATGGAATAAAGTCAGGTAGACAGATAAGATCAGACTGCTGTACTGAATTTGCTTCCTGGATCTAGCATAGAGTATGGGGATAGTTTGGCCAGGCAAAACTTTGGATTTGGTGTTGGATAGGCCTATCTGTTGAAAGATAGGTAGGAAGGGTCATGGCATAAGCCTATAGATTGGTTTTGGTCCAGACAGGCATTATTACACTAAGTCTAGTCACTGGATTTGGGACATTGACTAAGTCTGGTTGACTGGGAATGGAGCATGGATGGGAAAGGTTAGAAAGACTTATTGGGCTCTACCCTCGAGAAGGATGTGGGAGACATGGCTGGATGAAGAAGGGGTATGGAAGGAACCTTTGAGTAATGCCAAGTAAGGTGAGCCCTAGTAGAATCCTAGAAATGGGTTGAAGTGCAAGCAGGTATGGTCAGACTAAGCTGGGCACAGGCTGTGGGACCAAGTCAGATGTGTTGCATTGAGAAGGCTTCATGTAAGGAGAAAGTCACAGATCTTACCAGTTACTGCCTCAAAAAGGATGTGAGATACATATGGGTGGAAAAGTTGGTTATTGTGTACTATATATGGAGTTACTGGTGATATGAGCCACCTGAGTTCTGGGAATCAAACTTGGGTCCTCAGCAGAAATAGTAAGTGCTGTTAACTCCTGAGCCATCTCTCCAACCCAAATTCAAGTATGTTACATTTCTATAGATAGGTTCTCATCTGTGAATATGGGACACTGATTGGGGGGGGGAAAGTCAGGCTCAACCTGGAGTCAAGAATCTAAGGTGAATGTCAAGGAGCTGAACTGGGACTCCATGAGCATATGTCTCTGTAACCATAGACAGTAGAATTGGCAGAGGCTAGTTGGTGTCAAGCAATGACTACTGTCCTCCTTCCATTTACTGATTTTTTTATACTTTATTTTTTATTTTTATTATTGGTTACATTTTATTAACTCTGTATCCCAGCTGTATCCCCCTCCTTCATTCCCTCCCAATCCCACCCTCCCTCTCTCATGTCCTCCCTGCCCCTTTCCATGTCTACTGATAGGCGAGGACTTCCTCCCCTTTCATCTGACCCTGTTTTATCAGGTATCTTCAGGACTGGCTGCAAAGTCCTCCTCTGTGGCCCAGCAGTACAGCTCCTCCCTTGGAAGGTGGGGAGGTCAAAAAGCCAGCCATTGAGTTCCTGTCAGAGATTGTCCCTGTTCCCCTTACTAGGGAAAAAACCAATTGGTTACTGAGCTACCACGGGCTACATCCAAGCACAGGTTCTAGGTATATCCATACATGATCCTTTTTTAATGGTCTTGCTAGTGGCATTAATCATATCCCACCATTCAGTGCTGAAAGTGTGGGAGGAAGACAAATTGTCTTTTGGATTTGCAGATCTTCTGATGGAGTAGAATCTTAATTAAGGACTCCAATTCAAACATGGGCTGATGTGGGAATAAAAATCTATACATCTATTGTAATAAACTAATGGTGCAAAGTACCAAGAGCGTTGAGAGGAGCTAAGACTATTTTGCATTGTGATGGAAGGGAATTATTGTGCTCCATTAGAGGACAATGGCAGTGAGTCTCCAGAGGCTCCCCTCACAAAGAGTGACAGTCCTCAACACTCACCAAATTTGCTGGACACTTCCCATATTGAATTTTAGCAGATGTGCATTCCATAAATTGCAACAGAAATTAAACTCTATGATTCCCAAGGTTACATATAATAAACATTGCTGCATCTGCCTGAACCTTTTGGAATGTTTACTGTTAGGATACCTCATTTAAGCAGCCAGAACTACACTGTGAGAAAATGAACTGTAAACTGCACAGTAATGTCAAGTGCAGGTGTGCTGGTAAACAGTCCCAGCTGACTTCCCAGGGAGAGAGAGCATCATCCACTAGCTACATGAAATCAAAAGCCACATCAGTCAAAATCAATGGCTGCAGCTCCAATATGAATTGAGGACCAGAAGAAAGATGCAAAGCAAGAAGCCACTGTACACATCGAATTAATGCTGGGATCTAGTTAACAAATTGTTTTAACCAAATATACAGCATAATATTTAATTTTCTTTTCAAGGTTATAAAATAAATATAATACTTTTGAAAGCTGATTGCTATGTTTTCTCTTTAAATCAAGTACTCTTATTTTAAACAAATATGTGCTTTCTCTCCAAATATATGTACATGCACCACATGCATGCCTGGTATCTAAGAAAACCAGAGACTAAACAGAACTGGGGTTATAATCAGAGGTGAGCTATGTGGGAACTAAATACAGTTTCTTTACAGGAGCATCAAGGCTGCCAGCCTAAGGCATTTTTATTTCTGCAGACATGAGTGAAAAGAGTAGCAGGGGTTCTAAGCCCTCTCCATGCATCCTTGGTTAATTCACCAGTCTTCACAGGCACTCCTGGACTCAGATTTTTAGCTCCGTTGCTCTCCTTGTGGAGCTCCTGTCCTGTCCATGTCTTCCTAACTCCCTTCCTAACTTCTTCCATAAGACTCCCTGCACTCTGCCCAAAGTTTGGCTATGAGACTAGGGGAGACACACTGGGGAAATCACGAAAAAAGAGTGGAACCTAGAGGAGATGAGGGAGGGGACTAAAGCAAGAATACAAAATGAATAAATTGTAATAATAATAACGAATTTTAAAAGTGTAGCAATCTCTGAAAATTGTAAATGATTTTTGAAATTAAAAATTATTAATATGATTTGGCAAGATGACGGCGCCGGGATGACTCTCATTCTGACCTGGCAGGATGGGCACAGTGACCAGCAGTCAGAACTCGCAGCCCTAAAACAAAAGTGATTGTGTTTCCCAGGTGAGAGGATACCCCACGGTGGGGGATTCAATCAGTTTTAACTCACCCAGCTAAACGGCAGAAGAGGTCCCAGTTCCACCAGCTCTTGGTTGCCAGCCCAGAGCCACACACCATCCTGCTCTGATCACTGTCCCAGACTGAACTGTGGGCACCACAACATCAGAGAATGAGATTTTCAGTCCAGAGATAACCCCATGGTGCAGGAAACAATTGGGACTGACCTTAGGTCACCCAGACATCCCCTGGAAAAGACTCAGGGTTCCCCAGGCATCCAGGAGCCAGCCCAGAGCCGGAGCTGGGGACCCAGACACAGGCAGAGAGTCCTGCCTGCACACCTGACTCGCTGCCCCAGATAAAACTGTGGGCCCCAAGGGACCAGAGACTGAGTTTCTCTGTTGGGTGCAAACCCACAGGGAGGGGAACGGCTGGTCTGATCTCAGAGCACTCAGCTGATAACACCACCCCGAAAAGGTCTTGGGAAAAATTATGCAGTTTCAGCAGACGCCCAGGCACCAAATCCCTAGAAAGGCAGAAAGGCAGAAAGTCTGTGCCTGCGAGTTCTACTAGCTATCACAGACAGAAACGGCTGTCCCCAAAGCAAAGACTGGCTGTCCCTGTCAGGAGGAAACCCTACAGCAGGGGGATCATCAGGTCCAACGCTCAGGACACCCAGCTCCAAAAGACTGTCTGGATTCATGCAGAATCTAGGCTCTAGCCTTTTACTGCAGGCATGAGCACTATGCTCACCCTCCATTATTGAGTACCACTGGTGCACAGCTCCATCCTTAAACCTACAAAAGCCAGAGAGCCATTACAGCAGCCCTCAGATACTGCACCAAGGATCAATCAGTTATCCCTAGTTAAACTGACAAAACTGTAGGAATCCCTGGTTCTTCAAGAGGGCTTCACCCAAAAATTACACCTTAAGAGCAACATCTGCTGCTCACTAAATTCAGGGCAAGAAACCCAGCAGCAGGGCAGCCATCGCTAAGACCTCTCCTGATGAGAGGAGAGCCTTCCTGAACACCACAGTTACCACACAGGTCCATACACCTGAAGTGAACTGTGACAATTCCTGAGAAGCACCACCTTTGAGTTGACCATACCCCAAAAGCAGAAGAGAACTTCAGAAACCTGCCAAGTGGATTCACCCCACCCCAGGATCCAGCAGGCACCAGAAATTAACAGACAACACCTGAGACAGAGAGATGGGTAGAGGCCAGAGAAAAAGCACAACCAACAAAAGGCAAAGCAATATGGCATCCCCAGGACCCAGTTATCCAGGGATAAGTAGCCCTGAACACCCTAACATAAATGAAAATCAAGAAGATGACCTTACATCTATGCTTATGAAGAGCTTAATGGAGGAAGCAAATAAAATGCATAAAGATTTAGAGGAAGATATAATAAAACAGATTATGGTCATCTGTAAAGAAATACAGGAAGATGCAGCCAAACAGCATGTGGAGTTCAGATAGGAAATTATTAAATCACTGAAAGAATTAAAGAAACAAAGGAGTGTTCAAACAAACAGCTGAAGGAATTGAAGGAAAAAACAGGAAAATACAGTGAGACAGGTGAAGTCAAAAAATCAACAAAATGGTTCAAGATCTGAAGATAGAACTGGAAGAATTAAAGAAAACAGAAATGGGGGAAATCTTGGAGAGGGAGAACCTAGGAAAGAAAACAGGAACTACAGAGGAAAGCATAACCAACAGACTACAAGAGGTGGAAGAAAGAATTTCAGGTGTAGAAGATACAATGGAAGAAATGGATGTATCCTGTATCTGTCAAAGAAAATAATAAATCTAAAAAATTCTTGACACAAACCATCCAAGAAATCCAAGACAACATAAAAAGACAAAACCTAAGAATAATAGGAATAGAGGAAAAAGAAGATTCTCTCCTCCAAGGCCCAGAAAATATTTTCAACAAAATCATTGAAGAAAATTTCCCCAACTTAAAGGGGAGGCCTATAAGAATACAAGAGGCCTACAGAACAGCTAATAAATTAGACCAGAAAAGAAAATCCTCCCATCACATAATAATTGAAACATTAAGTATACAGAACAAAGAAAAAATCCTAAAAGCTATAAGGGAAAAAGGCCAAGTAACATAAAATGGCAAACCCATCAGAATCACACCTGACTTCTCAACAGAAAATATGAAAGCCAGAAGAGCCTGGACGGATATCATGCAGACCCTAAGAGAACACAGATGTCAGCCTAGGCTACTGTACCCAGAAAAACTCTCAGTCCTCATAGATGGAGAAAACAAGATATTCAACGACAAAAACAAATTTCAAAAATACCTACACAAAAATCCAGCAAGACAGAAGATACTAGAAGGGAAAATACAAGCCAAAAAAAACTAACTACTTTCAAGAAAACACAGGAAATAAATAAACTCACTACAGCAAAACCAAAAGTAGCCAAACACACAAATACACTACCATAGCCAACATATTAATCAAAGGATCTAACAGCCACTGGTCATTAATATCCCTCAACATCAATGGACTCAATTCTCCAATAAAAAGACACAGACTAACAGGATGGATGAGTAAACAAGACTCAACAATCTGCTGAATACAAGAAACACACCTAAATCACAATGATAGATATAACCTGAGAGTAAAGGGCTGGAAGAGTTTTCCAAGCAAATGGACTCAAGAAGAAAGCAGGAGGAGCCATTCAAATATATAACAAAATAGATTTTTCAACCAAAATTAATCAAAAGAAAGAGAGAAGGACACTTCATACACATCAAGGAAAAAATCCATCAGGAAGATATCACCATCCTGAACAACTATGCCCCAAATGCAAGGGCACTCACCTTTGTAAAAGAAACTTTAATAAAACTTAAACCACACATAGACCCCCATACATTAACAGTGGGAGACTTTAAAACCCCACTCTCAAAAAAGGACAGGTCAACAAAACAGAAATTAAACAAAGAAACAATAACTCTGATTGAGGTCATAAATCAAATGGACCTCACAGACATCTACAGAACCTTTCACCCAAACACAAAAGAATATACCTTCTCCTCCGCACCTCATGGAACCTTTTTCAAAATAGACCACATAATTGGTCACAAAGCAAGCCTAAAAAGATACAAGAAGATTGAAATAATCCCTTGTATCCTATCTGATCACCATGGAATAAAGCTGGACCTCAACAACAACAGAAATAACAAAAAGTGTACACACACATGGAAATTGAACAACTTACTACTAAATGACAGCTGGGTCAGGGAAGAAATAAAGAAAGAATTAAAGACTTCCTAGAATTCAATAAAAATGAAGGCACAACACACCCAAACTTATGGGACGCAGTGAAAGCAGTACTAAGAGGAAAGTTCATAGCACTAAGTGCCTTCAAGGAGAAATTCGAAACATCTCATGCAAACAACTTAATGGCTCACTTAAAAGCCATAGGGGAAAAAAAAAGCAGACACACCAAAGAGGAGTAGACAGCTGGAAATAATCAAACTCATGGCTGAAATCAATAAATTAGAAACAAATAAAACAATTCAAAGAATCAATGAAACCAAAAGGTGGTTCTTTGAAAAAAAAAATCATCAAGATAGAAAAACCTTCAGCCAAACTAACTAAAAGGCAGAGATAAACTATCCAAATCAACAAAATCAGAAATGAAAAGGGGGACATAAACCAGATGGTTTCAGTGTAGAATTCTAACAAACCTTCAAAGAAGAGCTAACACCAATACTCTTCAAACTATTCCACAAAATAGAAACAGAAGGAACACTACCAAGCTCATTCTGTGAAGATACAGTCAACTTGTTAAATAACCTCACAAAGACCCAACAAAGAAAGAGAATTTCAGGCCAATCTCCCTCATGAACATTGATGCAAAAATACTAAACAAAATATTTGCAAACTGAATCCAAGAACACATCAAAGATATCATCTACTATGACCAAGTAGGCTTCATCCCAGGTATGCAGGGGTGGTTCAATATATGGAAATCCATCAATGTGATCCACCACATAAACAAACTGAAGGAGAAAAAAAACACACGATCATCTCCTTAGATGCTGAAAAGGCATTTGACAAAATCCAACATCCATTCATTTTTAAACTCTTGGAGAGATCAGAGATACATGGCACATACCTAAACATAGTACAGGCAATATACAGCAAGCCTATAGCCAACATCAAACTCAATAGAGAGAAAATTCAATCAATCCCACTGAAATCAGGGACAAGGCAAGGCTGCGCACTCTCTCCATATCTCTTCAACATTGCTCTTGAAGACCTTGCTAGAGCAATAAGACAATTGAAGGACATCAAGGGGATAAAAAATTGGAAAGGATGAAGTCAAAGTATCACTATTTGCAGATGATATGATAGTATACCTGAGTGACCCCAAAAACTCTACCAGGGAACTCCTACAGCTGATTAACACCTTCAGCAAAGTGACTGGATACAAATTAACTCAAAAAAAATCAGTAGCCTTCATGTATACCAAAGACAATCAAGCTGAGAAAGAAATTATGGACAAAACATCCTTCATTATAGCCACAAAGGACATAAAGTACCTTGGTGTAACCCTAACCAAGCAAGTTAAAAACTTAAATGAAAAAAAAAAATCCAGTCTCTGAAGAAAGAATTAGAAGAAGATATCAGAAGATGGAAAGATCTCCCATGTTCATGGCTGGGCAGGATTAATATAGGGAAAATGGCCATCTTACCAAAAGCAATCTACAGATTCAATGCAATTCCCATAAAATTACCAACACAATTCTTTATAGACCTTGAAAGAAAAATTCTCACCTTCATATGGAACAACAAGAAATCCAAAATTGCTAAAACAATTCTCTACAGTAAAAGATCTTCAGGAGTTATCTCCATCCCTGATATCAAGCTGTACTATAGAGCAACAGTAATAAAAACTGCATGGTACTGGCATAGAAACAGAATGGAATAGAAATAGAAACCATTCTGTTTCTATGCCAGTACCATGGAACCAATGGAACCAAACAGAAGACCTAGAGATAAACCAAAACAACTATGAATACTTGATTTTTGACAAAGAAGCCAAAACCATTCAATGGAAAAAAGACAGCATCTTCAACAAATGGTGCTGCTCTAACTGGATGTCTACATATAAAAAAATGCAAATAGATCCATACTTATCACCCTGCACAAAACTAAAGTGGATCAAAGACTTCAAAATAAAACCAGACATATTAAATTGGTTAGAAGAAAAATTGGTAAAGACCCTAGAACTCATTGGCACAGGAGACAACTTCCTGAACAAAACACCAACAGCACAGGCTCTAAGATCAACAATCAATAAATAGGACCTCATGAAACTGAAAAGCTTCTGTAAAGCAAAGGACACTGTTGTCAAAGCAAAACGACTGCCTACAGATTGGGAAAGGATCTGCAACAACTGTATATCTGACAGAGGACTAAAATCCAGTATATATAAAGAACTAAAGAAGTTAAACACCAACAAATCAAGTAATCCAATTAAAAAATGGAGTACAGAGCTAAATGGAGAAATCTCAAGAGAGGAATATCGAATGGCCGAGAGACACTTAAAGAAACGCTCAACCTCATTAACCATCCGGGAAATGCAAATCAAAACGACCCTAAGATTTCACCTTACACCATCAGAATGGCTAAGATCAAAAACTGAAGAGACAACACATGCTGGAGAGGTTGTGGAGAAAGGGGAACCCTCCTCCACTGCTGGTGGGAATGTAAACTTGTACAAACACTCTGGAAAGCAATCTGGTGCTTTCTCAACTAGAAATAGCGCTTCCTCAAGATCCAGGCATACCACTCCTAGGTATATACCCAAAAGAGTCTCAAGTACACAATAAGAACATTTGCTCAACTATGTAGCAGCCTTAGTTGTAATAGCCATAAGCTGGCAACAAACCAGATGCCCCTCAGTGAAGGAATGGATGCACAAATTGTGGTACATCTACACTATGGAATATTACTCAGCAATAAAAAACAAGGAAATAATGAAATTTGCAGGTAAATGGTAGGATCTGGAAAAGATCATCCTGAGTGAGCTATCCCAAAAGCAGAAAGATGCACAACGTATATATTCACTCATATAGACATTTAATATAGGATAAACCTACTAAAATCTGTACACCTAAAGAAACTAATCAAGAGGGAGGACTCTTGCTAAAATGCTCAATTCCTATCCAGAAAGGCAAAGTGTATGGACATCAGAAGAAGTAGAAAAGAGGGAACAAGTCAGGAGCCTGACACAGAGGACCTCTGAATGGCTCTGCCCTGCCAAATATCAATGCAGATGCTGAGACTTATGGCCAACCTTTGGTCAGAGTGCAGGGAATCATAGGAAAAAGTGGGAAACAATAAGATCTAGAGAGGACAGGAACTCCAAAAGGAGAGCAACAGAACCAATAAAATCTGAGCACAGGGATCTTTCCTGAGACTGATACTCCAACCAAGGACTATGCATGGAGATAACCTAAGAGCCCTGCACAGATGTAGCTTATAGCAGTTCAGTATCCAACTGGGTTCCATTGTAATAGGAACAGGGACTGTCTCTGACATGAACTGATTGGCCTGCTCTTTAATTACCTCCCTCTGAGGGGGAAGCAACATTACCAGGCCACAGAAGAAGACAATGCAGCCACTTCTGATGAGACCTAGTTGACTAGAATCAGAAGGGAAGAAAAGAAGTCCTCCCTGATCAGTGGACTTGGGGAGTGGCATGCATACAGAGGGGGGAGGAAGGGAATGGTTGGGAGGGGAGGAGGGAGGGAACCACAGGGGAGGTATAAGGTGAACAAAGTGAATAAAGTATAATTAATAAAGAATTTTAAAAAAGTATTAATACATGGAGGGAACAAGAGCTCCACTGGAAAGCACCAGAAACAAAAAATCTGGACCCAGGGAGGACTATGCATGGAGATAACCTAGAATTCCTGCCCAGATGTAGCCCTTGGGAGCTCAGTGTCCAAGTGGGTACCCTAGTAAGGGGGACAGGGACTGTCTCTGACATGAACTCAGTGCCTGGTTCTTTGACCACCTCCTCCTGAGAGGAGAGAGCTTTATCAGGCCACAGAGAAAGACAGTGCAGCCAGTCCTGATGAGACCTGATATGCTACAGTCAGATGGAAGGGATGGAGGCACCTCCCCTATCAATGGACTGGGGAGGGGCATAGGAAGAAAAGAGGAAGACAGGGTGGGATTGGGAGGTAAGAAGGGAGGGAGCTACAGCTGGGATACAAAGTGAATAAATTGTAATAAATAAAAAATAACAAAGAAATGAAATTATCTATAGGTTTTCTAAGTTCCATGACTTTACTCGCCCTGAGCCCCTTGGATAGGTTTCTAGTATCATGCATGATGTTTCCAGTGTTGAGTGGGTCTTGAAAGACACATTATAAATAGGGCAAGTGAAGAGGGATAGCAAATTCATAGAGAATTGATGCTTGACTCTTTTGAAGAGGTCAATTGTATGCATCAGAAAAAGGACATAATACTAAGCAAGAAAATAATGTTGGAAATACAGGTATGCTTTTCCTTTAGGACATGGAAATCATAACTGTTATATTTAAGGGGCTTGAATAAAATGATAACCTACAGAGAATTATTGTGTATGGGTTTGGAATATTCTCCAGTATAATTTAATATGAAGGTTTTGATTAGAGTTTCGGAACTTCGGTTATTTTTGAAAATTTATAGTTCCTGATCATGAAAAAAAATAAAGTTATTCAAGTATTAATGAACTCTAAAGTCAAGTTGCTTGACTTGTGTTATATTCAAAAACATGAGAAACAGTGATTAACTCTATCTAATTGATTTAATTTAAAAATGAAAAATAATTGCCTTTTTCAGAGTATATAAAAATATAATTTACTGGAAAATACCATGTATCAAAGAACAAGAACTTAAATTTATATTGTAATGCATTACATGTGGTGTGTGTGTGTGTGTGTGTGTGTGTGTGTGTGTGTGTGTGTATGTTTGTGTGTGTGAAAGAGAGAATACCACAAATATATTGTTTTCAAACAAATCTCCCTGTGTATCCAGGGAAAATCTACAAATCTTTATCCGCCTGCATCACAGTCCTCCAGGGATTAAGCTGTGCACTACCATGCCATACCAAAACCACACATAAATATTCTAATGTGGGGTAGGACAAGCATGCTTTTATCTGTACCAATGACTTATTGCTTCAAAAATGTCATTTTGCATCTTGTTTGAGCCCTATATCTAGGGTGACATCTGTGGGAGTTATACCTTAAGAGTAATGAACAAGCCTTAATGAAACCAATATGATCACACACCTACATAACAGCATTCTGGTCAATAACAGACTATAAATTTGACAGTGGTGCAACTATAATAAAGATGAATCATGTCTATGCCCTAGTGAGTTTATAACATTCATAGTTCTGTAGCAACATTATGCCTGTGTCTGTGTTTCTCACAGAATCAAAGCTATTCCACTGTCAATCATTAGGTCAGTGCATACAATTATTGGCAGTAAATAATAGATGATAACGATAATGACTATGTTCATGGTATATGCTTACTGTTCTGTACATTTTATTAATGTCTTGGAATGTAATGAGCTTATTTTAAAAAGTAGTAGAAAACTGCGCCATGTGCTGTAGACATCCATTTCATGTAGGACCTCTTTACCAAGTCATTTGAGTATATCAAAGTTACCAAATGGCTGATTACCTAGCGTGTATAAATACACACTGACATTTGTACAGTGATAAAACTGGCTAATAACATATGTCTCAAAATGTCTTTGTTGGTAAAAATGTTTGATTGACTCTGAAACTTGGTAGGATTTATTTATTAACATCAGGTAATTCATCAGCTCAGTAACAGTTGATTATTTTAGATTTTGTTAAGGTTGCAAGAAAATTTCTGAAAAATAAACATTCAAATAAGCGTTTTATTATTAATAGTGTTCATTCATTTCCCATTCTAAAACAAATAAAAAAAATAACCATTCATTCAGTTTGCTAATCATAGTGTTACATCCTCTCTCCAAACCTTAAAGAAAAAATTCTTTGCTGAGGTCCAATTTAACATGGTTACATGATGAATCTAGGCTTCCATTTCCATATTATTAGTGAAGTATATGTAAAGACAGAGAAAAGTATAAATGAAGGAATGAATAAATAATTAAAACAAACTTAAAATTTATAGAATTCAGAAACTATATTCAAAATCTATGAATAATTCTCCTACCATAAAACTAAATAAGTGTGGTTTATGATGCAAGTTCAAGTTTCATTTTCCAAATTAAAAGAAATAGCACTTTCACCTACCATAAAATTTAAATAAGTATTATTTATGATACAAGATGAAGATTCATTTTCTGAAAAAAACAAACAAACAAACAGCATTTTCATTGTTCTCATTCTACTTCCTAATTTTACAATATGTAAGGCCCATAGGGAATATAAAGATAGAAAGACAGAAATAAGGAATTATGACAAAAGATAAAATGGAAAGTCAGTTTTAATATATGATGGAGGTTATGATTCATGGGGCTATGGGATTAGAATAGCACAGCTCAAGTAAGCAGATATGGTATACATGAGTATATATGAAATACTGGCAATGTGTGTAAAAATGCACATACATGTATGCTATAAAAACACAGGTCCCATTAAGAAAATGCAAAAATTAACATTTGACAAGATCATTATATGAGGTATGACTTACATACCATGTGATTAGTTCTGAAGCTTGGATTCAGACACGGCAAGCACAGATTGTGTGATTTAGATCTTATCCATTTATCCTCCTCCCCAAAACTTTTGAAAGTAAGTAGAGACGGTTATGGTCATCAAAACTGAGTAGAGAAGTTATTAGTATCTGAAATAGTAAGAGCTGGAGAGGACAGGGTCTCCACAAAGAGAGCAACAGAGCAAGAAAATTTGAACACGGGAACTTCCCAGAGACTCATATTCCAACCAAAGACTATTCATGGAGATAACCTAGAACCCCTGCACAGATGTAGCCCAGGGCAGTTCAGTGTCCGAATGGGTTACATAGTAATGTGAAGAGGGACTGCCTCTGACATAATCTGACTGGCCTGCTCTTTGATCACCTCCCCCTGGGGGGGAGCAGCCTTACCAGGCCATAGTAGAGGACAATGCAGCCACTTTTGATGTGAACTGATGGACTAAGATCGGAAAGGAGAGGAGAACCTCCCCTATCAGTGGACTTGGGGAGTGGCATGCATGCAGAGGGAGGAGGGAGGGTGGGATTGGGAAGGGAGGAAGGAGGGGCTTATGGGGGGATGCGGATTGAATAAAGTGTAATTGATGAAAAATTAAAAAAAAATAAAAAAAGACAATTTAAGAACCTTAAATGACTTTCAAAAGTGGAGGAAAACATGGAGTTAGTCAATTTACATGGAGCTCGTCTCGCCCCTGGGGACAATGGTCTCCTGAACCTACTCAGACCTCAGACACCACCACTGCTAGTTCTAGAACGGATGCAGGATGTTCCAACAAGGGGATTAAGGCTTCTCATAACATTTCCTATAAGCCCACACCTGTGTGTTTATATCCCCCATTTTTATTCATTGTTAGCCAGATAGAGCCAAGTAATTGTGGTAATGATACTTGCTTTTTTGCCCAATGCTGGAATGCGAGTGAAGTTAGCTATGCCCTGGTTACTCGCATGCCTCGCTGGGTGCCTGTGCCCGTTGATGCCCCTCACGCTATGACTCTCTTCAGACAGAAAAGGGATCTTGGAATTACAGCCGCCATTGTTACTGCCATCTCATTGGCGGCTGTTGGAGCTACCACCGCGGCATTAGCCATGAGTCATACTGTGCAGACTGCTCAGACCCTAAATAATCTTTTAGCCAATGTAGCTCATGCCTTAGATGTACAAAAAGGAATTAATGCTCAACTAAAAGGAGGCTTGATGGTGTTCAATCAGAGGATTGACCTCGTGCAGGAGCAAATTGATACCCTATGGCAAATCGCTCAACTTGGCTGTCAATGGAAGTATGCTGGACTTTGTGTCACTAGCATACAATATGAGAATTTTTCCTGTGCTGCAAATCTGTCTAAACAATTGTCTAGCTATATTTTAGGTAATTGGACTGGAGAATTCCATACTATGATGGAGCAGCTGAGAGTGGCCATTGTCATGGTAAATTCTACCAGAGTGGACACAGGACTAGCCACAGGAGTATCATCATGGATTGCTGCAGCCATGAATCATCTGAAGGAATGGGCGGGCATGGGAGCGTTAGCAGGCCTTCTGGTGTTGGTCTCCTTGGTTTGCCTGTGGTGTATATGCAAGATTAGAGTCTCACAACAGTGTAATGCAGCCATGATCATTCAGGCCTTTACAGCCATTGAAGCAGGACAGTCTCCCCAAGCATGGGAGCTAAAATGTTACACTCAGGATGCGAGGCTAAGCACTGCACTCAGGGTCAGCCACTTTCGACCCAGAGAAGAGCATGTCTGATTGCATGCGGGTTGATGCCCCAGGTCCCGCCTCTGAGAAAAAGGTATCGGACGGGTCTGATGCTTTTTGGGTGGATGACACCTAAATGAACATCGGTACAAAGTCCCAGTTTATTTCTAATATCAGAGATCAGACCTCTACTCTTGCCTGATGCGTCTAAAACAAAAAGAGGGAACTGTAGAGAGCTGCATAATTCCGTGCCTTAAAGATGGAGCTGGTTTCCGCCTTCCACCTTCCTGATGGTGAGTGCTCTCTGTCACAAACAACTCCATATTTGGCTAAGGCTGAGGCTCTGGCTTGCTTCCGTGTATGTGGAACTATCTGCATTGCCCACGTGGCACGCTGGGGTTGGCTACCCAGAGGCTATTTAAGCTGTGGGCTGGCTTTCCCCAGGGTCAGAAGATTGTTCAAGGTTCCTAAATAAACTGCATTGAGAAGAAAAAAAAATCTGAGCATAGGGGTCTTTCCTGAGACTGATACTCCAACCAAGGACTATGCATGGAGATAACCTAAGACCCCTGCACAGATGTAGCCCATGGCAGTTCAGTATCCAAGTGGGTTCCATTGTAATAAGAACAGGGACTGTCTCTGACATGAACTGATTGGCCTGCTCTTTAATTACCTCCCCCTGAGGGGGAAGCAGCATTACCAGGCCACAGAAGAAGACAATGCAGCCACTCCTGATGAGACCTAATTGACTAGGATCAGAAAGAAGGAAAAGAAGTCCTCCCCTATTACTGGACTTGGGGAAGAGGCATGCAGGCAGAGGGTGTAGGAAGGGAGGGATTGGGATAGGAGGAGGGAGAGAACCACAGGGGGGATACAAAGTGAATAAAGCATAATTAATAAAGAAAAAAAAGCTAAACACAGATAAAAAAGCAAAAAAGATAGGTATATTAAAGTGTGTGTGTGTGCGCGCTCACACACAGGATAATACAGAGTGCTAAGGATGAGAAACCCCAGTGGAAATTAATTACAGCAAATGAAAAAGATGAACTATTTATTGCATTATGATATAATTTAAAATAAAATGCTTCTAACATTTGAATAATTTTTGTGTAACAGTCTTATTTTCCTATTTTTTTATTGAAAAAACATATATTTCAAAAAGAAATTTCAGAAGTACATAAGAAACACACACACATACAGCAAAAGATACAAACACAAAATAAGAAGCAATAATAGAGAAAGAAAAGGCCAGTAAAACAACAACAAAAAGTCCAAATAAAGATATATGGCACAACATGACTACAAAATACTATTGAGCTTCTTTACTGTTGGCAATCTACTGTTGGGTGTAGAGCCTACCCTTAAGTGTGATTAATGTACCCAGTAGGTGAGACTCCATTGAGGAAAGCCAATTGTTTATTTGCAGTGGATGTCAACTGAGGAAAGCTTCTGGTTTAGGGATGAGAGCTCATGTCTACTTTGCACTCTCAGTGGAAAAATTTAAGGAACCACATCTCTCAGTGAACAACAAAGAAACAAGTTATAGTACTTTTTAGTGCAGCTTGTCTTGAGGTGAATATAATTTCCTATTAATTTATTGTTGTTTTATCTAACCAATAAGGAGACAGATTTTTTATTATACTTTTCATTGTTCTGTTTTGACTAACTGCCTAGAAATCATTTCTTAAATCTATTTTTAAAAAATCAGATATCTTTGATCCACTTGGACTTTAGTTACATGCAGGGTGATAAGTATGGATCTATTTGCATTTTTTTACATGTAGACATCCAGTTAGACCAGCACCATTTGTTGAAGATGCTATATATATATTTTTTTTTCATTGTATGGTTTTGGCATCTTTGTCAAAAATCAGGTGTCCACAAGTATGTGGGTTTATTTCAGGGTCTTCTACTCAATTCCATTGAACCACCAGTCAGTTTCTATGCCAGTACCACGCAGATTTTAGTATTGTTGCTCTATAATACAGCTTGAGATCAGGGATGGAAATACCTCCAGAAGATCTTATATTGTAGAGGATTGTTTTAGCAATTCGGGGTTTCTTGTTATTCCATATAAAGTTGGGAATTTTTCTTTCAAGGTCTGTAAAGAATTGTGTTGGTAATTTTATGGGAATTGCATTGAATCTGTAGATTGCTTTTAGTAAGATGGCCATTTTTACTATATTAATCCTGCCAAGCCATGAGCATGGGGGATCTTTCCATCTTCTAATATCTTCTTCTAATTTTTTCTTCAGAGGCTGAAAATTTTTTCATACAAGTCTTTGACTTGCTTGGTTAGGGTTACACCAAGGTACTTTATGTCCTTTCTGGCTATTGTGAAGGGTTTTGTTTCTGTAAATTCTTTCTCAGCCCTTTTGTGTTTTCTATACATGAGGGTTACTAATTTTTTTGACTTAATTTTGTATCCAGCCAGTTTGCTGAAGGTCTTTATCAGCTGTACAAGTTGACCAACAGTGCATAAGTCTGCTCATGGAAAGATGACATAAAACCATAGCTAAACACCTGTTTGCAGCATATCTAATACTTTCAGATAAAGGTGGGGCAGAAACTGGATCTCAGACCTAAAGTCCCATTAAGCATGCAAAAGTGAAGTTCATGGACTACTACGAAGATATAAATGGACAAATGCATATAACAGGATATAGATGAATAAATGTCTGATGAAATAACAGAGGAATAAATTAAATTGCCTGAAGATAAACCTGGAAAGATAACTGTATTAAGTGAAGCAAGTACACAACAAACAACCTGCATTTTCTCATAGTTTCATTGTAGAAAAAAGAATCACACATTAAAATAAAAGAGGGTTATAGAAGAAGAAAATGAGGTTGAGAGTAAGAGAGAGTACTTAGCATAATCAAAGTATATACTAAATGTGTAGGTTAATGTTATGTTGAAAAACCTTTGCACAGTTGATGAATGCTAGTAAAAAAAGAAAAGTCTTATAAAACTGTTCTTTTGTGCTGGAGAGATATCTTATCTAGTAAAGAATCTGGCCAGTAAGCTCAACAATCTTGAGTATGATCCTTGAAATTAATACTGTGTAAAAAGGGAACTTATTTCCACAAATTGTCCTTACCTTTCACACCCAATATTGTACTCCCTTCCACCAACAATAAATAAATAAATATATGAAAATAATTTTAATATTATCTTACTTTCTAACATATGGGACTTTTCAGATGGTCTATCAAATGATGAAAACTATACTTTTGAAAATTGGTCTTAAAGAGAAAATAATACTTCTCATTGCTTAGAATATTTAAAAGTTTCAAGTAACATAAAATGAACCGCAGCTTCTGATAGCTTCTTCAATTTCTTTCTTCAGAGACTTGAGGAAAGAAATTAAAGAAGCTATTAGAATATGGAAGGATCTCCCGTGCTCATGGATCAGTAGGATTAACATAGTGAAAATGGCCATCCTGCCAAAAGCAATCTACAGATTAATGCAATTCTCATCAAAATATGAACACAATTCTTTTCATAACTTGAAAGAACAGGGACTGTCTTTGACATGAACTCAGTGGCTAACTCCTTGACTGCCTCCCCGGGATGGGGGAGCAACCTTGCCAGGCCACAGAGAAGGACAATGCAGCCAGTTCTAATGAGACCTGATAAGCTGGGGTCAGATGGAATGGGAGGAGGACCTCTCCTATCTGTGGACTTGGAGAGGGGCATAGAAGGAGATAAGGGAGGGAGGGTGGGATTGAGAGGTAGGAAAGAGGGGACTGTAGATGGGATACAAAGTGAATAAGCTGTAATTAATATAAAAATAGTCAAGAAAAAAAAGAACCACAACATCTTTTCCAACACAACCTATAGGAACTTTTGTGCAAGACATTCTCCTGTAGTTTTGTTAATCTTCCCATTCAAAAACTAGATTTTGATCTTTAATATTTAATACTCCATTCTCATGTAAACCAACCACTACTACGTATTGTACTTTTGTTAATATATGAAAAATGTATTCATTTCCATTTTTACTGGTGATATCAAAATTTCTGTCTCTTTCTCTCTGCCTCAAATTCTGTGAGATATAGATATAGAGTTTCAGTAATATAGAGGATACAAAAGTCAACGTATAGAAACGAACAGCTTCCTATACAACAATAATGAATATGTTTAAAAGGAAGCATGAAAACAATTTCATTCATAAGAGCCTTAAATCACCTGCTAAGCAAGTCAACCATAAAGATGAAAGACTACTATACTGAAAATGTTGAGCACTGAGAAAAAGAAATAGAAGATGGAAAGACCTTCCATATTCATTTATTAGCAGAAATAATATTGTAAAATATACTATGACACCACAAGCCATCTACAGATTGAATGTAATCCTTACCAAAATTCCAATGAGATTCTTGACAAAGATACAAGAAACCACAAAATGTATATGGAAGCACATAGATCTTATATAGAAAAAAAATCCCAAGCAAAAGGAGCAATGCTAGAGGTATCACCATATCTGACACCAAATTATACTACAAATATTAGCAACCAAAATCATATGGTATTTGCATGAAAACAGGGGTTTTGTATCAATAAAATAAATAAAATAACCCAGAGTTAAACCCAATATGCTACAGTAACCTAAGTTTTGAAAACTTTTTTTTTCTTTTTTTTTAAAGATGATGACAATGTGTTCTTCAAGTGAGTCTAACTTAATGCCTCTTAAAAGATCAGGTCAAGGGGCTCAGTGGTTAAGAGCACTGTCTGCTCTTCCAAAGGTCATGAGTTCAATTCCCAGCAACCACATGGTGGCTCACAACCATCCATAATGTGAACTGATTCCCCCTTCT
This sequence comes from Rhombomys opimus, assembly GCA_010120015.1. NCBI lineage: Eukaryota > Metazoa > Chordata > Mammalia > Rodentia > Muridae > Rhombomys > Rhombomys opimus. The sequence continues at coordinate 1,227,049 of REGO01000432.1, read as the reverse complement.
GGCAGGTGTAAATGCAGATAGAATACTCATATACATAAAATAAATAAATCTTTAAAAAAAAAAAAAAAGATCAGGTCAAGGGTGAAGAAATGAGTATTGGCCAAGCACAACAGCAATTTCCAGCTAAACAAAGAGCCAGGTCCTCTTTTCTTTACTGACAACAAGAAAATCCACTGAGGGAAAAGAAGGGTTGATTATTGATGCCAAAAATGTACTTTCAGTCCTTCAAGACTTACAAGATCTCTCTTTTCATCCATCTTTTTTTATTTCCTCTCATATTGCCATTCTCCATTTTTGTCAATGACCTTTCTTCCACCCAACTAAGCTTCTGCCTATTGGCCTGGAGAAGGTTTCTTCACTCGATGGAAAGCTTTAGATCAGACCCCCCTCCTTCATTAGAGAGAAAAGTGAGCAGTCTCTGTGTGCTTTTGAAAATAAATATTAGATGAAAGACAAAATGAGCAAAGTTGTATATCTACATACCAAAGAATGAATAACAGTAGATCCTTATTTCCTACCCTGTAGAAAAATCAGTACAAAGTAGATTATAATCCTAATACATGATTTGGTACTGAAATCATCAGAAGAAAGCATTTCCAGATGTAAGCGTTGTCCATAGCTTTCTGAAACAACTATTCTGGCAAATATCCCTGTTTTTCACACCATCTGATTTGGATTGCTAATTCTTATAGTATAATGACATCAGGTGTGATGATATGACTGCCAGCATTGTTCCTTTTGTCCATTGCTTTGTCCATTCAGGACATATTGTCAAGAGTTGGCAAATTAAAAAAAAAAGCCTGAAATTTAAAAAAGCTTTTTCATAGCACCAGAAGCAACAAAGAGAACAGCCTATGGAATGATACACAAACTTTGCTGCTATAAAATGCATATGACTGAAAGTAAGCATTTGAAATACATGTAGAACTAAAAAAAGAAAAGAAAAATTCACTAAATAGTCCTCTAAAATAAATATCATTATTGAAAATGTATGGATTAAGAAAATCAGCTGAGACTTCTCAGAAGATGAAGTATGAATGTCTAATAAACACATAAACTTTGCCATCATGGAAATGCAAATTAAAATTGTATTGTGATTTTGTTTTACTCAAGTCAAGGCTAACATCAACAAACAAGCAACAAATGCTGGGAAAAGTGAATCTTTGAGCATTGTTTCTGGGAATGGTAACTTGGACAGTCACTACAGATACTAATATGAATGTTTCTCAAAAAAAAAAAAAAAGAAATCCTGAAAATATAAGTATTATATGGGCTATCAGGACCACTTCTAAATTATACCCAAAAGGCACTAAGTAAAGTTACCACAGAGATATTTTCACTTCCTTGGTTATTGCAGCAGTATCCTTGATAACCAAGTCATGGAATCATCCTAGGTATCTATCAACAGATGAACATGTAAAGAAAATCTATAATATGTGCACAAAAGACTTACTCAGCCTCAAAGAAGAATAAGATTGTCATTTGAAAGAAAATAGATGCAACTAAAGGTCAATATTTGAAGTGAAAAAAAAGATGGATGGACAAACATATCAAATGCTTTCGCACAGTATTTTAGATCTTAGTTTTATATAGATCCATAAAATCATTCAAATATGTAAATGATAAAGAGGCTGTGTAAAAGAAGAATATGGGCACGGGGAAGAAGAAGGAAGATGAAACAGAGAGTGTGGTGACCGAATACAGACAATTTAATACAGAAAATTTAATAAGTATGTTGGAAGAATTTGCCTGTATGAAACCCACCACTATGTAAAATCAATAAGAATATACACTAATAAACATTACAACTATTAAACTTGAAATCTTGCAATTTTCCCTAGAATATGAGACAATGCATTACACTGTATAGGAGACATCCTCCGAGATGTGTGAATGGTACACATAGTTCTATAGTACTTATGCGTCCTTCAGTACAAATTTGACTTATAATTATAAACTCTAGCATGGTGGCATACGACTATAATCTCAGGACTCGAGAGCTAAGATAGGAAGTGTCCTAGAAATCTGAAACTGGCCTTAACTACAAAGGACATTCCAGGCTAGCTTACACTACAGCATGATATTCTACCTCTAAATAAACAGACATTAAGAAAAAGCCTATAAAATCAAAATAATTTCGTATTTCAAGAAATATTTCACACTAACTAGATTTTTTTGTTCATTTCTAATGCTTGGGAGAATTTTTAATAGTAAGTTAAGTTTTGGTTGCTGTAATTTATAATATGTAATTGAATTAGTGCTTTGCTACAAGGAAATTATGAACTCTGCAGGCAAATGGTGAGATCTAGAAAAGATCATCCTCAGTGAGGTATCCTAGAAGCAGAAAGACACACACAGTGTATACTTACTTATGAATGGATACTAGACCTAAAAGTTTAGACTTTTAAGTTGTAGCAATTTCATTACTTGATTCTTAGTTGAAATTAAAATTCACCAAATTTACATATTATACATTATGTTTATAGAATTGTTTAGTACATATGGAAGGTTGTCCATTGAAAATTCAAATATATAAAAAAGAGAGAATACATAACATTTGTACATGACATTCAAATCACTTAAAATTCTAAAAGGAAAACCTAATTTTTTAGTGAGACCAAACATTATTTAACCATCTTTGTCTGTGGTAGTGATTATAAAATTATGTTGCATTTAGATTTAGAACTTTTAAATGTTTCCAAACTTTTATCTTAAGAATTATCTTTTTGTTTATAAGATGAACATTTTCAAGAGATGAAAAATTCTTAAAACAAAACTATTTTATAGATAACTTACATGCAAGACTACCCTCAAGAACACACATATTCACACACACACACACACACACACACACAACTTCTTTATGAATATTTCATAAAGAAATTTGAACATTGTCCATTAAAGTGAAAACAATGACATAATATCAGTCATCAGTAAAGCTTACATATCATTTCTCCAGTTAACCATTTTTCATGAAAGTATAAAGAGCAGGCACAGCAGTTTTAAGGAACAACCTCATTAATCAAAATAACATCTCTATGAAGTTGCAGCCTAAAGATTTGAAATCATGTGAGTTTCCACACCTTTGGCTCCTAGAAAGCATCTTCTGCTCTTCCATGCATTATGACTCTCATTAGCTTGTATCACATAAGGAAAGAAGTTCAGCACTTGTGTTGTGACATTTCTTAGAGCTGGGGGTGTCACTTGAAAGATTCCTAAGGTAAACTGAAACAGTTCTGGGCTCTTTGAAAGACAGCTGGTGAGGCAGAATCCCTGTACCAGAAAGGAAGCACTCCAGTCCCCCAGCACCTGCTGAACCTTTGTGGTCTCTTTTACCTCCATAACACCCAGACTTAAAGAAAAATAGTTTAACAAGTTTCTTCTAATATCGGGAGCAGAAACAACAACAACAAAATGATGTATCATGTCCAATGAAATTTCTATAAAAATTACACCAACTTTCTAGCTCAGAAATATTGAAGAATGCAATTATCTGTGTGGAAATTAACTGCAAAATTCTTCTTGATGTCTCAGGGTGGATTGGACACCATTTTGTGTGGGAGCAACATCATATCTACTTAAATACAGGAAGGGAGGTATCATAGATCATTCACTAAGGCCTACAGATATGCTAATTAATATGCAGGAATATATGAAAATGGCCTGAGAAATGTTAATTATTTTAAACTTAATCATGTTGTGTATTAGTTTCTTTTGGGGGTTGCTGTGACTAAAAATACTCTGGAAAAAAAAAGCAATTCAGAGTTCTGAAGTAACAGCTTAATGGCTAAGAACATTTGGTGCTCTTTCAGAGAACCCAGCTCCACTCTCAGCACTCATATGGCAGCTCACAATAGCCTGTAAATCCAGTTCTAGATGAAGTGACACTCACTTCTGTCTTCTGCAGGTGCTAGACACACATACCACACTCACACATACACAGAAAATAAAAACAAACTTTTTTTTAAAACTCAATTTAGAAGCCAAGTGCCATGGCTCATGCCTTTCACCTCTTTCTTGAAGAGCCAGAGGCTAGTGGACTTCCAAGCCTGAGGACAGACTCAGAAGAATTCTAGGAGAATTCCAGGCCAGCCTCGGCTACATAGTCAGATCTTGTCTCAAAACAAAATAAATAAAGAAATGACACAGAAAGACATGCTAACATGGTGTCAGAGGTGAATCTCTTAGGGCACCATCACTAGAAAAATAACTAAAGGCAACTTTCATAAGATTCCTTCCAATTTTCCTAATTATCCTTCTAACTGGTTCTCCTATACCAGCTGGTCAACCCTGCTATCACAGATATTCAAGGAACAGTGGTAAATGGACTGATTAGATTGTATTTATATATTTATGCATATGTATGTAAAAATAACCCTTAATGAAAAAGGGAGCCATGAATTAGCGAGGGCCTGGGTAAAAATAAATGACTGGGAGACATAAGAGAAGGGAGCAATGGTATCATTATATTTTAATTAAGAAGTTGCAAACCGGGCAGTCCTGGCACATCCTTTTAATCCAAGCATTCAGGAGACAATGCTACCTCTCAGATTTCCATTGTGACAATGTCGTCACAATGTAGAAGAAAGACATTACTGTGCCCCCTTCCATTCACATTGTTTTATAGCACTCGCAGGCAACCTACACATCTTAAGGAACATATTGGTGCTCAATGAGTCCCTCCCATTGCCCGTATGCAGAGCAGTAAGTTCTGCCTGTGACTATCCTGAGAAACTTTCTTCAGCAAAATGTAAGAGCAGCACACTTTTCCAGTGACTAGACCCATCTTCCCTTCTACTGGGATTCTAGTTCTATGCCCATTTGACAATTCATACTTGAATCAAAAAGTATGCCGCTGAGTAAGAATGGTGGCTCACTTATGAGTCTAGTGCTCAGGAGACTGAAACTGGAGTCAAATTTTGATGATTGGGGCTGGCCTGGGATTAGAGAGTGAGTTCATGGCTAACTTGGGGGGCAGAGTAAGACCTCGACTCAAAACAAAATAAAACAAAACAAAACAAAAACCAGATACTGGATGTGTTCTCTCTCGTTAGTTATCAAACATTAAAAATTATTATTATAATATTATCTCTTAGAAGCCTCTTTTTTTCTAAGGAGAGACAGAAAGGGAGTGGATCTGGATGGGAGAGCAGGCAAAAAGGAACTGGGACGAGATGGAGAGAAAACCATAATCAGTTTTACTGTTTGAAAAGCAAAATATATTTTCAGTAAAAGAAAAAAAAGGGCACTAAAAATAAAAATAATAAAAATAAATTTAAAAAATGATGTAATGCTGAAAATATTATGCTATTTCTAATGTATTTTTCAGAATTATAAACACGTAAGCAGTGATCTCAACCCAGAATCCTTACACCAGAGATCGTTTCCAACTGTCCACACAAATTTAAAGGCCACGAATATCAGTCTAAAAGAATGGCTGATCCAGAGCTGCTAGAACTTTGAAGCATCTCCTCTTTTCATTATATATCTGTCAAATTAACAGTTGGGGCTTTTGAATGCAAGTCTTGTCTCATTCTGCATCTTCCGGCAATTAGAAGACACCACAGGGTAGCCTGGCGAAACGTCCTTTTGTGCATCCCCCACCCCTTTTTTTTTTCTAACTTCTGTTGAACCATTTGCTCGCAGTAGTCTTGGTTTCTTAGTCTATTTTCCTCTGAGTTATGATTGTGTCTCATTAAGAAGAAGCTGAGAGCCTGTGCTAACAAAATAGACCATTACAACAGCAGGGCAAAGTTACAGTTTCTCAGATGCCTTCTTTGGACTCTGCCATATGGCAAATCAATGCGCTGCACATTCAGACCTTAGACACAGTTTTAACATGGACTGCTCTTGAAATGTGGTTGCTGTCTTTAATGATATGTACCAGTGATATCAAAATGAAAGCCTACAGTCAAGCTGGCTCAATGTTTTGTTAATGTCACAGTAAATATTTTTTTCTTTCTGTCTTTCTTATCTGTGAGCCAAGTACAACAACAAGCATAAGGATCCATGTAAAATAAAGATGCTTAAGGAGCAATATTAGGGAGGAAACAAGCACATTCAGTAGAGATGGTTGAAAGACAAGGTTTGTTGTAACAGGACCCTCAGTCCCTCTCTTTCTTTAGTACATTAAACCAAAAAAGCAAGGCAGGCAGCCATTCAACAATGAATAAGGGAGAAGCTGCTTTTCTTTGTTTTAATAAATATTAACGAGCTGGGCATCTCCTATTTCACTGTGTATGATAGGGCTTGATAAGCCTGGGTGGATGGGAACAGGGCCTCCCCTTTGCTGAATAATAGTGGAGGAGGATGGGGAGGGGAGGAAAGGTGGGACTGGGAGGTGAGAAGGGATGGCGCTAAGACTGGGATCTAAAGTGAATAAATAAAAAAACAAACAAACAAATAAATACTAAATAGTTATTCAAAGGTGTCAAGGTATCAGAAAAAAGTATCGGCATATCCTCAGATCTAAAAGTTATAACACAAGAGAAACTGCCCTGCAAAGAATGTTTGCTTCATATATCAACCTCACTTTACTATTCAGAAGTGTGAATTTCATAGCCAGCTGTGAGGTGGCCATGTCCTCACAGTTACCTGATTCACTCATGTTCTTCACTCATGCACGTACATACACTCTTCAAAACTCAAATTTTGTTTTTCTTTACTTTTCACAGTTTTAAATGTTTTCATATTATTAATTTTATTTTTGGAGATTACAATTACATCATTTCACCCTTTTCTCTCCTCCCTCCACACCATTTCCTGATTCCTCTGCTTGCTCAATTTCAAATTCATGGCCTCTTTTTTTCATCATAGGCATAAACACATATATTCATTACTAAAATATGTACATACAAATTGCTCAGTCTATATAATGTTCCTTGCATGTATGTTTTAACATTATTAAGGATGTTGAAACACCTTAAAGTTCAGAATTCCATTGCTCCAAGGATATATTAAAATAATTTTGATTGAAGTTAGCTTGGAAAGGTTTTGAATGAAACTAGTCTTACATATTAAATAGTAAATCTTAAAATATTAAAATACCAGTTGGGTGGTGATGGTGCCCAACTTTAATCCCAGCACTCAGAATGCAGAGAGTTCTGAGTTCAGAGATGGTCTGAGTTCAAGACCATCCTGTTCTACAGAGTGAGTTCAGCCAGGACTACACAGAGAAACTTTAAAAGAAAAATTGATATGCCAGTTACCTCAAATTTAATATACAGGCCCATTAACAATTTGCAGTATGTTAGTTTCAACACCCCCCCCCATGTAAAGTGAGTAGGTGTCATTAGATCCCTTGAGCATATTCTACACATTCTCTATTGCAATCCTCAAATATCAAAAAGTCATATTTAAAAAAAAACTCAACAAAATACTTGCAAACTTAATCCAAGAACACATCAAGGACATCATCCACTACGACCAAGTAAGCTTCATCCCAGGCATGCAGGGGTGGTTCAATATACGAAATCCATCAATGTGATCCACCACATAAACAAACTGAAGGAGAAAAACCACATCTCCTTAGATGCTGAAAAGGCATTTGACAAAATCCAACATTCATTCATGTTTAAAGTCTTGGAGAGATCAGAGATACAAGGTACATACCTGAAAATAGTAAAGCGATATACAGCAAGCCTATAGCCAACATCAAACTCAATGGAGAGAAACTTAAAGCATTCCCACTAAAATCAGGGACAAGGCAAGGCTGTCCACTCTCTCTATATCTCTTCAAAATTGTTCTTGAAGTCCTAGCTAGAGCAATAAGACAATTGAAGGAGATCAAGGAGATACAAATTGGAAAAGAAGAAGTCAAAGTATCACTGTTTGCAGATGATATGATAATATACCTGAGTGACATCAAAAATTCTACCAGGGAACTCCTACAGCTGAGTAACACCTTCAGCAAAGTGGCCCGATACAAAATTAACTCAAAAAAAAAAAAAAATCAGTAGCCTTCCTGTATACAAAGGACAAAAGGGCCGAAAAAGAAATTAGGGAAACAACACCCTTCACAATAGCCAAAAAGGACATAAAGTACCTTGGTATGAACCTAACCAAGCAAGTCAAAGACTTATATGAAAAAAATTTCCAGTCTCTGAAGAAAGAATTAGAAGATATCAGAAGAAGGAAAGATCTCCCATGCTCATGGCTTAGCAAAATTAATATAGTAAAAATGGCCATCTTACCAAAAGCAATCTACAGATTCAGTGCAATTCCCATCAAATTACCAACACAATTCTTTACAGACCTGGAAAGAAAAATTCACACCTTCATAAGGAACAATAAGAAATCCAGAATTGCTAAAACAATTCTCTACAGTAAAAGATTTGAATCCCTGATATCAAGCTGTACTATAGAGCAACAATACTAAAAACTGCTTGGTACTGGCATAGAAACAGACTGGTGGATCAACGGAATTGAAGAGAGGACCCTGACATAAATCCACACACTTATGGACACCTGATTTTTGACAAAGATGCCAAATCCATACAATGGAAAAAAGACAGCATCTTCAACAAATGGTGCTGCTCTAACTGGAAGTCTACATGTAGAAAAGTGCAAATAGATCCATACTTATCACCCCACACAAAATTAAAGTCCAAGTGGATCAAAGACCTCAACATAAAACCAGAAACAGTAAACCACTTAGAAGAAAAGGTGGGGAATATCCTTGAACTCATTGGCACGGGAGACAACTTCCTGAACAGAATACCAACAGCACAGGCTCTAAGATGAAAAATCAATAAATGGGACCTCATGAAACTGAAAAGCTTCTGTAAAGCAAAGGACACTGTCTTCAGAACAAAATGACAGCCTACAGATTGGGAAAGAATCTTCACCAACCCTATATCTGACAGAGGGCTAATATCCAGTATATATAAAGAACTAAAGAAGTTAAACAGCACAAAATCAAGTAATCCAATTTAAAAATGGGGTACAGAGCTAAACAGAGAATTCTCTTCAGAGGAATATAGAATGACAAAGAAACACTTAAAGAAATGCTCAACCTCATTAGCCATCAGGGAAATGCAAATCAAAACAACCCTAAGATTTCACCTTACACCCATCAGAATGGCTAAGATCAAAAACTCAAGAGACAACACATGCTGGAGAGGTTGTGGAGAAAGGGGAACCCTCCTCCACTGCTGGTGGGAATGTAAACTTGTACATTCCCAAGGTGAGAAATGGGAAGGTGAGAAATGATCCTTTGATCAGATTGGAAAGCAATCTGGTGTTTTCTCAGACAACTAGGAATAGTGCTTCCTAAAGATCCAGCTATATCACTCCTAGGCATATATCCAAAAAATTCTCAAGTACACAATAAGGACATTTGATCAACCATGTTTCTAGCAGCCTTATTTGTAATAGCCAGAAGCTGAAAACAAACCAGATACCCCTCAGTGGAGGAATGGATGCACAAATTGTGGTATATCTACACAATGGAATATTACTCAGCAATAAAAAACAAGGAAATAATGAAATTTGCAGGTAAATGGTGGGATATGGAAAAGATCATCCTGAATGAGCTATCCCAAAAGCAGAAAGATGCACATGGTATATATTCACTCATATAGACATATAATATAGGACAAACCTACTAAAATCTGTACAGCTAAAGAAACTAATCAAGAGGGAGGACTCTTGCTAAAATGCTCAATTCCTATCCAGAAAGGCAGAGAGGCTGGACATGAGCAGAAGGAGAAAAGAGGGAACAAGTCAGGAGCCTGACACAGAGGACCTCTGAATGACTCTGCCCTGCCGAATATCAATGCAGATGCTGAGACTTATGGCCAACCTTTGGGCAGAGTGCAGGGAATCATAGGAAAAAAGTGGGAAACAGTAAGATCTGGAGAGGACAGGAACTCCACAAGGAGAGCAACAGAACCAAAAAATCTGAGCACAGGGTTCTTTCCTGATACTGCTATTCCAACCAAGGACTATGCATGGAGATAACCTAAGTCCCCTGCACAAATGTAGCTTATGGCAGTTCAGTATCCAACTGGGTTCCATTGTAATAGGAACAGGGACTGTCTCTGACATGAACTGATTGGTCTGCTCTTTAATTACCTCCCCCTGGGGGGGGGAGGGGCAGAGCCAAGATGGCAACTAGCACACACAGTTTCTGAGCTGTGGAATAACTAAACTTCTGAGTTGGTGAATGGAAGGACCTCTAACCCAGGAAAACAACAGTGAGGCTTTCTAAACAACCGGGAACATTGCAGGAGGTGAAAACTTTGGTCTGGGGTCCCTAGGGGACTTGTTTGGGGAAGGTGAGAAATGATCCTTTGATCTCGAGGCACTCCCCTCCCCCAGACCTCCTTCCTCCTTGGCACAGCCGGCACAGTGGACTCTTTTTTCTCAACACAGACCTAACTGCCTGGAGTCTACAGCAGCTGAGGCAGAGCTCCAGATTCTGGGTCCTTCTAAAACAGAAGCCAGGAATCGAACCCCCTCCCACCCATATACCTACTTTGGGTAACAGAGGGGCACTAGGGACATTGAAGTTCCTGCTCTGTGGGTCTAATTGAGGAGTTAAGGCAGTTAATGCCAGAAATTGCTCTGCGATCATCAC
>REGO01000432.1:1188399-1207245 GCA_010120015.1 Rhombomys opimus | reverse complement strand
TTTTATTTTATTTTTCTTATTAGTTATATTTTGTTAAATTCTGTATCCCAGCTGTATCCTGGTCCCTCATTCCCTCCCCAGTCGCACCCTCCCTCCCTCATCTCTTCCCTGCCCCTTTCCAAGTTCACTGATAAGGGACGACCTCCTCCCCTTTCATATGACTCCGTTTTGTCAGGTATTTTCAGGACTGGCTGCAAAGTCCTCCTCTGTGGACTAACAGTACTGCTCCTTCCTTGTGGGGTGGGGAGGTCAAAGAGCCAGTCATTGAGTTCCTGTTAGAAATAGTCCTTGTTCCCCTTACTATAGGAGACCAATTGATTACTGAGCTATCACAGGTCACATCCGAGCAGACGTTCTAGGTTTTATCCACTCATCATCTTTGGTTGAGTGTCCATCTCAGACCATCAGTGTTATTTTTCAAAACTTACTTCATAACAAAAAGCTAACTTTCTAAGATAGGGCAATTAAGCGAGGTTACATTGTGGTAAACCTGATACTCTAATTGGCATGTTCATTTGGATCTCCAAATAGCATATACACCTGTTTTCACGGTGTATGAAATAAATAATTGCCTTTACTTCGAAAGTGTTTCCATTTTGAAGACAACTCATAAGGTACTTTATTTTCATTGCAAAATTCCAGATGCCAAGGCATCAACTTTTATTGACTATATCAAATACATTTAGTTTTTAGAGGATCTTCAGGATCTATGAGATCTTACTGCCTGTTCGACCTAGGAGGAAGAAGTGGAGAGGGGAGCAACGAGAAGGAGATAATATTTTACATCAAGAGTGGACTTTGAAAAAGCATGTCAACAGCTTCCTGAGAAAATGGATGTGAAAATGGATTTACTGCCTGAGCAAGTCTGACCCCATCCATCACCTTCCAATGAATGATAGATCATTTGATACATGGTGTTTGCTTTTTCTATGTTCCAATATTTGACACTTAAAGGAGACAGGAAAACATAGAAACCCTTCAAAGACTAACCTTTCACTATAGAAATTGCTTCTGAAATATATGTGAATAGCAGAAAGCTTGGAAGTGAACTTTCTGAAAAGTGTGTGGCCTTTTATTAGAAAATTAGATCATGAAGAAATTCACCTACTTCAGATAAATTTTAAAACATTGGCACCTTCTATACAATGCACTGAAGTAAGTATGAATCATGCTGCTTAAGTTTAGAAACTCTTACATAACAGAGACAAGTTAAAAATAGCTAAAACATACTCTTTGTTTACAAACTCAGCAAGATGATCGAATGAGCATGAGTGGAATTACACAAACTCAGTGGTGTTAACACACATCGTTTTCCTGGTGTGATAGTGGTTTTACAAATGTACTGTGGGAATTTGGCCTTCTATGTTTTCAGCTGAGTGGTTTCTCTAATGGACTTGCCAGTGATGCTTTTCTCAGTAGTAGAATTTCCTTTGTATTTTAGACTATGCTTTATGCATGTTTTGTTCTCAGTTTTATTTTTTTTAACTTGAAGTTTCTGAGGACTCCCATATGGTATTGAAATATCATAACATATTGCTTTTTGCTGCAGAACTAGCAGCCTCCCAGCTGTAATGTACTGTAAAATTGTTACCAAAAAATTCAATGTTTAGAATGATTGTCCTCATTAGAATTTCCCTGACAGCAAAATCTGTGACAGGGGCCAGTACACAGGTTATTTATTTCAGATGTAGTTTCAGGAAGCAAGAGGAAGGAAGTGGAGAGGCAAGAAAAATGAATATGCAGCACTGTGGAGTTACTTACTTCTGTGGATAGTAGGATCTCAGTCCTCCAGTGACCCTTTGAAGAATCATATTTAAAAAATGCCTCGGAATGATCCTCCTGAAGGAGGAGAAGAAAGGAAGCCTTTTACTCACAAGACTCTCCTCCCTGAAGTAACTATTACTTCAGGGACTGTTCTAATCTATACCTACATATGCAAGCTGAGCAAGCCCACATGGCTTCAGAGAAAGCCTGAGGCAGAAATAAAAGAACAAGAAGACAAGCAAAGGGTGACTGGATTCTTGAAATGCTTTTCTGTCTTACAAGCTGAGCCTGACACCCAGCTGCAGCTAAGTCACATTCAGCCGAGGGTGTGTTGCCGGGCTGAAAGGCAATCTCTTATGATCAGGGAACTCCAGAGGTTCCCTTCTATGTGTAGTTAAGCAGCACAAGCAAATGAATTCTGGATGAAAGATTCTGTGTGCTTCAAAATCAGGATAGAGTTCGAAACTAAGCAGTCTCTCACTCTGAATTTAAGGAGCTTAGAGAGATGCCCAAATCCATCTTCTCAGGTTCCAATCAGGATCAAGTGAGTTAAGATATGAGAAGCCTGACTCCTCATACTCGCCCATGGCAGTGGGCTGCCCTTGTAAGACACCAGTGATCTGCATAGTGCTAATTCGGGAGTATCTTAACTTTTACTGCTGGATTGGTAAGGATAAGTTCTTCTCCTGCCCAATCCACTTATAATTATTAACATTGCACTCATTTGGAATAATCTTTATTCCCTTATGGAACTGTGGATGTTTTAGGTGCCAGAAAGTTTGCTTTCCTGGGTTTGCTTAGTTTGGGTAGTCATAGAGCACTAGCCAGGACTCAGTAGAGAGAATGTACCAGCGACTTGCTTTCTTGGATCCACTGAGCTTTTAACACTTCATTATATCTGTTATTAACTCAAGGGTAATTTCCTGTTCTGCATGGTGAGGCATGCCTTTAATCCTACCACTCAGGAGGCAGAACCAGGTGGATCTCTGTTAGTTCCATGCAAACAGAGTGAATAATTCCAGGCCAGACAGGGCTATGTACATAGAGAAGCCCTCTCTATATAAATAAAAAGCCACAGAGGGCCTCTGAAAGCCCCTGCTGGGCAGACTGTCAAAGCAAATGCTGAGCCTGATGGCCAACTGACAGGCAGAGTGAATGGAATTTTATGTAAGAAGTGGGAAATAGTAAGAGCTGGAGAAGACAGGAACTCCACAAGGAGAGCAACAGAACAAGAAAATTTGAACACAGGGAACTTCCCAGAGACTCATACTCCAACCAAGGACTATTCATGGAGATAACCTAGAACCCTGACAATGCAGCCACTTCTGATGAGAACTGATAGACTAAGATCAGAAAGAAGGAGAGGAGGCCGTTCCCTATCAGTGGACTTGGGGAGGGGCATGCATGCAGAAAGGGGGGGAGGGTGGGACCGGGAGGGGAGGTGAGGAGGGAAGGGCTTATGGGGGGATACAAAATGAATAAAGTGTAATTAATAAAAGTTAAACAAACAAACAAACAAAAGATACAATGATATAAACAAAACAAAACAAAACAAAACAAAAAAAGCCTGCTTAGACTGCACTGAGCACCATGAGGGAGAAGACCCAGTCCCTTGTAAGTCCTCTTGTGTAACACATAAGGTTTTTATTACTATTTTAAGCTAATGACTAAGGGAAATGTCTATCTTGTTTTCTGGGACTCTAAATATTTCTAGAACTGCATTAATATGTACTAATAATACACTAAGAGAATCCAACAACATTCTTAACTGTCAGCCTTATCCAAAGAGCAGAGATCACATGATCCCTTGACTATCCAAAACATTTGTAGAGTTATACACATATGAAGGTCAATTGTTAAGTTTAAAAAAAAATGCTCTTTTCCACATCAGATACCTGATGATACAATCTTTGTTTTAACTCTCAAGTTAAAACTTGCAATGATTCCTATTACTCATCCAGCTGCCTCAGCTCAGAACTATGGTTCTGCCCCACTGTGGATCCCATGCCAGGAGTAACCCAAGGCATTGGTGAGAGGAGAAAGGGACTTAGTGAGAACTCTGGCTATAGCTTTATTTAGTTCTCTTTCCTGTGACTCAAGATGATCAGGCGGAATCATTCCCTTGGGCCCCAGTGTTTAATTAGTCCACCACCCTTTCCTCAAGACAGTAGACCACAAGTTTCCTTTCTTCAACTGCATACTTTAAATAGAAAAACACAGTAATATATTAGGCTTAGATATTGGGTCACTCTTCAATCATCTTCAGAATTCCTCTCAGCCTAATACTGCTCTGTGCTAATATTGGAATAGAAACAGACATCTCCAAAGCTTTCACCTCTAGATCCTTTCTTCCTTATCTTCTTCTCTCTCTTCTTTTCTGTTGTTGTTTCTATTCCCGTGCCTATTCCTCACTTGCATTTATCTCTGTATACATTTATTGATACAAATAAACCTTTGGTTGAACACTTTCCAGAATTACATCCTGACATTTCATTGTTTGCAGCTCCCTCTGCATTGTGAATCACTTAAAAATTATGTCTGATGACACTTAATTTATTTGTTATTTTCTCTTCTTTTCAAAATGATAAACCATGACATAAATCCATTCCTTGTTTTGTTTGAGTTTAATCATTCTATTTCTAATTCCATGGAATGTAATCTGTAGTTAGTAAATTTTTGGCAGATTCCTATCTGAGTACCTAACTGTCAAAATAACATCTGACTTGCGTAATATTGATGCCTCAGGGTAACTGATATGGAATCAGAAGGCCTGTGGTGCCAGAACTGTTACTCTTTCCCCAAATACACTCAAATATTTTCCCCAGCTCACATGGCTTAGACAAATGTTCCAGCATAGAATTATTTAGAGGTATGGAAGAAAACCTTCTCTCAGGATTTCTAGTGTTTTGATTATTCAACATTTTATTATTATTATTCATTTTACATCCCAGTTGTAGCCCCATCCCTCCTCTCCTTTTGGTTCCATCCTCCCTCCTTGTTTCCCCTTTCCCTCCTCCCCTACCCCTCAGAGAAGGAGAGGTCCTCCTGTCATACCTTCCACTAGTCTCTAACCCCACCATATCAAATCGAATCAGAACTGAGTACATCCTCTTCCCTTGTAGCCTGGTGAAGTAGCCCCCACTAAGAAAAAAAGTGGTGGAAAAGCAGGCAACAGAGTCCATGTCAGAGTCAGTCCCCAATCCCCTTACTAAGGATCTTATATGAAGACTGAGCTGCCCATCAGATACGTCTGTGTAGGAGGTCTAGATCCACTCCATGCTTGGTTGGTACTTCAGTTTCTACAGCTTCCCCTGAAATCTGGGTAATTGATTCTGTTGGTCTTCTTGTGGTGCTCCTATCCCCTCTGAGTCTTTCTATCCTTCCCTACACTCTTCTATAAGGCTCCCTGTGTTCTACCCAATGATGGTGGGTCTCTGCATCTGTTTCCATTAGGTACTGCATGAAGCCACTCAGAGGACAGGTAGGTATTAGTGTAAAACTATTTTGCAAAAAATATTCAACAAACATTTGTTCAATTAAATCAAGTGCTTTATATACTTTTTTTTTGTTCCTGCAGACAAATCTAAACAACAAAATGTGTTGGGATTAGTCTGCATTTGTCTGCATTTGATTTGGAAGCAATACCTCTACAGAAACTGTAACCTTTTATGGAAGCCATAATCACACTGATCTGTGCTGGAGCCTGGACAGTCATTAAGCGAGAGATCACTTTAAAATCAACCAGGTTTTCACACAGATGCTGTACTATCTTGTGAAATATTTCAGATGTAAGGGCTATTCAGTTGGAAAAAGAGCAGACTCCATCAAATGATATAATGAAAATGCAGATTACTACAATGCATGGTAAGGAGAAGAATGCTTCATAGTTGCAAACAACTTCGGTCTTAATCACACGGCCTAAAAATACCTATAATGGTCATCAAAATGAATATGAATATTTCAGAAGACTAGAATGAACAGAGGATTGACTCTGCCACAAACAAACCAATTTCTCAGACTAAAGTAGCACTAAGAGATACCATACAGTCAACTGGTTTGTCTTTCTGAATGAAAGAAATGTTCAGTATGCAAGCAAGACATGGACAGGAGTCTCACTGCTGGTATAAAAATAAATAAATAAATAAATAAATAAATAAATAAATAAATAAATAAATATAGGCTTGCAAGAAGCTTCGTGGTACAAAAACAGTTCTTGCTTGTCTATCATCCCTTTAGCATTGAACTATACAGAATGATACCACCTCAGGCAGGGGCATTTCACTGACCTACTTTTTCAAAACCATAGGCCATATCATTGTTTTTCATGCAAGGAATCCCTCTGAAATGTGTCTTGAGGAGAAAATGACCAAGAAAAAAATGTTGAAGGAATACTTAAACAGAAACTGTTGAAGAATGTGTGTGTGTGTGTGTGTGTGTGTGTGTGTGCATGCTTCTGAAGATATCCTCCATGAACAATGCCATTTCAATTTTATTTGACCTAGTAGTGTTTTTCATTAGGCAATATTCTGTAGTCAAATTTTTTTTTTTACTAAAACTAGGCATAGCCTTCAAGAAGAGTATACATTAATATCCTCAAAATAGCAAAAACCTCAGAATAACATGGAGATTCTAGAAATACACAAAAAATTATTCACCTAGTAAAGATTTTCACTGAAACATCATTGATTTAGTGTGAGGGTGCCAACCATGTAACCACCATAGTAATGGAGGAAAACAGTCTCAAATCTGAACAAAACAGAAACAACATTTGACAATTTCCATTACCATTTCATTATAAAACACACTGGGAAATGTGAAAAGGACATTTTTCAAAGTGATAATTGGCATTAGTTAAAACCCCACAATTTGTGTCTGGAAAGATGGTTTAATAATACTGTAGAGGACCCAGATTCAGTTCCTATAATCTGTTATTGCTGGCTCACAGTGTCCTGTAACCACAATGCCAGAGGATATACCACCCTCTTCTGACCTCCACATACACTAGGTATGTGCCTGGTACACACACATACTTGCAGACAACCAATCACACATATAAAAGTGAATAATCTTTAAAACAAAAGGCACTTCATTTTGAAATATTGTACTCTTCACAACAAAATTGCTAAGCTGAATGCTATATGTCTGCCAACAGAAATTAAGCAAAAAGAAAAAAAATGCAACATCCAAATTAGAATAAATAATATACTCCTATTCACAAATGGCTTCATCTAGCCTATAGGATATCTTGATAAATAAACAGAAACAAACACCAAAAATGATAAAAATCAGCAATATACAAGCTTTAGGATCATATAACAAACATAAACTTATTTCTGTGTCCTAGCAATAAACAAACAGAACTAACCTGAGAAACTATTTCATTTACAATAGCACCAAAAAATGAAATATTTAAGTAATGTGAAGCTTTAAGTTATAAACAGTGAACTCCAAAATAGTGCTAAAAGTTATTAAAGGGCTAACAAAACAGAGAAAGATTCTATGATAATGAGCTGTAAGGAAATACTTTTTGCAATTATAAAATAATTTAAATACTCTATAAAACCCTACATAAGTGAAGTTGAGACCTTAGAAGAAATTAATATTTTATAGGAAACTATTCAACTAAATGTACCGCAACAAAGACAAGCTGATAACAGAAAAAATAGACAGTAGTGAAGAGTCAGCCACGGAAAAGGTCTAGGTCTCAACAACTACACAGAAGTTCATTGTTAAGAAATCTGTACCCATCAGATAAGGTACTTATGATAGCCTGTTTCACAGAAACAAAGAGAAATGTTCAAATTTCCTCAGAAAATCAATATGCTGTTTTTGAAATCTAAAAAAAAAAAAAAAAAACAAAAACAAAAACAACAAACTATATACATAGTCATTAACTAAAATTGAGAGAATTGTTTTTTGAAAAATAAACACACATTTTTAATCTATTTCTCTTGACATTATAAGTATAAATTACATCACTTCCCCTTCCCTATCTTCACTTCAAACCCTCCATATACCCCTCCTTGCTCTTTCATTTTTATTGCCTCATATTAGCTAATTATTGTTACATGCTTATATTTATATGTATATATATATTTTTTTCAAGTGTAACCTGCTTAGTCTACATAATGTTACTTGTTTACATGTTACTAGCACCTTTACTTTGTCTGTTTTTCTGGTTCTGTTCTGTACTGTTCGACTTAAATAGTGTGTAAATTCACTTTCAGATTCTATGTAAAAAATAGTAAACAAAACTTAAGCAAAGATATATAACTAAATTAGAATATGAATATCATTTGTTTTTCAAATATATTTTAACACTAGGAAAGCTTTTGATATAATTTATCATATTAATTAATTTTTCTTCATACATGAATAAAATATTAGCAAAGTTCAACATGCCTGCATTTTATAATCACATTATGATAGGTATTTTTTGTTTTTAATTTAAATTTTTATTGTATACACGTATATGGCACTGTGTGGTTTGTGTGTATATGTGTGTGTGTACTGTGTGTGTGTGTGTGTGTCTGTGTACAGAGATTCTCTTTTTCTATCTTTATGTGTGTTTGGGTATTGAACTCATGTCACTGGGCTTGCACAACAAGCAACTTTACCAACTGATCCATTCTACTGGATTAATAGCAACCACAAAAATACAAACATCCCCCAGGGTCAATCAGATGTCATTCCATGAGTGAACAAGAATGACACCAAAGGATACGTCAAACTGGAGAGAGAAAAAAAAATGAGGCCTCAACCCTACACAAAGATTTAAAGGCAACTGCAAAAAGCTGGGAGCAGGAGAAAGAACAAAGCAACTGGTGGTTCGGTGCCAGGCACTCAGACCTGAAAACATACATACAAGTAACTCCATATGGACCAGGAAGATTATATTTAGAAATATGCAAAAAAATAATAATTAATGTAAAAAAAAGAGGCCATGAATTTGAAAAAGAGTTGGGAAAGGTATATAAGAGAGTTTGGAGGTATAAAGGGAAAAGAAAAATGTTGGAAATA
Organism: Rhombomys opimus; assembly: GCA_010120015.1. NCBI lineage: Eukaryota > Metazoa > Chordata > Mammalia > Rodentia > Muridae > Rhombomys > Rhombomys opimus. Next base: position 1,198,461 of record REGO01000432.1, on the reverse strand, counting down.
TAATCCGAGAATTAAAATAAATACATTTTGGGTTCATAGGTCTATTGTCTCTTTGATTTTTTTGTTTGTTTATTTGTTTGTTTTTTTTTGTTTTGTTTTTTTTGAGACAGGATCCCACTGACTACTATTTAATTCTGGTTAGCTTTAAACTGACTATATACTCAAGCTAGCCTCAAACTTACAGAAATCCTCCTATTTCTCAAGTAGTGGTATTTAATGAACATAATCACGGCTTTAAATATCTTCAAATAGATACTGCCTGAATCCATGGATACACAGCCCTCTGAAACAGACAGATGATAAGTAGAAAGATAGATAGATAGATAGATAGATAGATAGATAGATAGATAGATAGATAGATAGATGATAAAGACAAATGCTTAAATGATAGATAATAAAAGAATAGACCAAAAATACACACATAAATACATAGATATCTATCAGTCTTTATTGACATATTAAACATTGTATTAAACATAGCAAGTTAAATGAAAAGAGAAGAAACGCATCCCAACTGAATGAAAATAATAATTTATTGAACCGAGTAAATATTTAGATCTTGTATCAGTACACTTTTATTCTACTGCAAATAGGGAATTTATTAAGTGGCAACCTACAAGACAACATTAAGACTTAAAAATCTTAACACATGCAAAAAATATTACATAGGAAATATAAAAGAAATCTCATAGTGAAATAATACCTAATAAATAAATAGATAGATGATAGGTAGACTGACAGACAGACAGATAGGTAGATACATTAATAGATAGATAGATGATAGCCTTTCTATTTTTCTGAGATTGGATAATAGCATGATAAAATACTGTTAAAAGCTGTTTTTCTGCCAAAACATATGCCAAAGCATTAACATCTGAATCTGTTCCTTCTTTTTAAAATCATGATTTTATCAGATATCATCTAGTCAGGATGGAGTCATTTGGTTGTTTCCAAATACAATGCTAGTGTCCTCTTACAAAAAGAGACACACCCTGAGAGAAAACTATCTGTGCTTGATGATGGGAACAGAAACTACTTTAATCTGCAACCAAGGAAGGCATCGTCAGGCTTACTAGAGAGCAATAGAACCTAGGAGAAGTATAAAAACAATACATTATGAACAAAACACCATAAAGTGGTTTAAAAATAAAGCCTGGTAAAGGAGATTCATCCTTGCTCACTAGTCATGTTGCAGTTATGGAAGGACATTATCTATCCCAAGAATTTTAAATGCTTTGTCCTTTTCCAAGCACTCTGGTTTCTATGATTCATTTTTATATCCCAAAGAGGTGAAAAATTGAAATGAAAAAGAAATACCTTTAGATCTATTTATGTTTTATTAAAACATCTTGTTTAGACACAGATCTCCAAAGCAGAGTCATCTCAGTGTAGACTCAGTAAATTTAAGGACCTGATTTTACCATTGTAGATTTTTAACTCCAAAGTTACTGAGAATTCTATCATTTTTCTTTCATTTCTGAGCCTCCTTTGCTAACTGCCTCACCTTGATTGCTGTTTTTTTATGTATGAAATAAACATGCTGTCAATTATTTCCTAGAATTGTCATTCACTCTTCAGCTTTTCTCCTATTCATCTTAAATGCTGCCTCTACCATTTTGTTTGATGGCAGTATTTGTCTTTTTTACTTGCATATTAATTTTTAAGTGGTCTTTTCTCCCTACTGAGATCCACAACTGCTCTTTTTAGAGTTAGAAATTGGTAAATTTGTCTTTTCACCTAATGTTTCTAGGGTGGCATGGCTCCTAAGTTGCCTGCAAATAGAGCTTTCTTTCCTCATATCATACACTGGACATTTGTGACTATTCCATTTACCCACAATGCCCTAACACTGAGTGTGATTGGACTTGAATATAGGCCCTTGGGAGGTAAATAGAACTAAAGGTGGTTAGAAAGATGGGATTTCATGATGGAATTAGTGGTCTCATAAAAGAAAGGGGATATTTATTAAAAATACCCCTTTAAAAGTATATGGAGATAAAATTAGAAAGCACTTTGAGAGGCAGGGAGGAAGCTCAAACTAATAACCAAGTCAGTCACATGATCTTGGATTCCCCAGCTTCCACAACTGAAATATTTATGATAAAACCACTCAGTTTTTTGATGCAATGTCTCACAAAGGTATTTGAGGAGATTGAGATACTGACTTTTTTAAAAATTCACTTTGCATCCTGATTGTAGCCCCATCCCTCCTCCCCTCCCAGTCTTACCCTCCCTCTAACCTCTTCCCCCATTTCTCATAAGGGGAGCTCCCTTTCCCAAGCTCATCAAGTTGCATTGGGACTGAGCATGTCCTCTTTCCCTGTGGCCTGGCAAGGCAGTCCCACCAGGGGCAAGTGATTAAAAGCTGGCAAGTGAATCTGTGTCAGATGCAGACCCCACTTTTCTTACTAAAGGACCCACATGATGTTTCTGTTAGAAACTATCTGTTGTCAACTTTGAACCATATTTTCTGTCTACTGTTTTTGTACCTTAGTTTTGATTCTTCAAATATTATCCCTCAACTTTCTATGTAACACAGAAACAAAAGCTGAGATTGCTTCTGAAGTTTAAGCTTTTCTCCATCATTATTAGTGTAAGGAATAAGCTTTGATGGTTGGTTTTCAAATGTATCAAGCCAGCTTAGGTCCAACTTCAAATGAACAGGAAACACTATCTCACTTTTGCTGACACCCTGGTAAGCTACTCACATTCTCTCTCTCTCTCTATCTCTCTCTCTCTCTCGCTACTCACATTCTCTCTCTCTCTCTCTCTCTCTCTCTCTCTCTCTCTCTCTCTCTCTCTCTCCTTGTTATGCCCACATCCAAATCAACAAAATATAAATTTTAAAAAAGTATTGACAGTCAAGCTTCCCTATGCGGACATACAGCTTATAAGTCTTACAAATAAACAGTATGAACAGCTTAAAGATGAACACACAGGCTGTTTTTGTTAATAAAAAAAATAAACATAAATAAGCTAGGAAACGATATGACCTAAATGACGTGTAAGATTGTGCCCTGCTGATTACTCAGATAATAAGGGGAAGGAAGAAGAGGCTTGGCATTGAAGACTTCTCTGTGTTTAGTCAATGTGCCTGCCCTTCTGGGCTTGAATTCTGACTCTGAAAAGTTGTAAAATAAACTACCTTGCTTTGTGTACTTGAGTCTCCAATGCTCTTACTATGAAATGTATTGCCCTTATTATGATCTGAAAATCTTAGCTGTCACAGTTGAAAACAAATATTGTTGTAATATTAATTTGCACATTAAATTTTAGTATTAACAATTTTGGAATGTTTCATCCTCACGGTTTATTAACGGTGATATCATTCAAATGTTTATTGTTTTGACAAATTTAAAAAATATCTGCTCTCAAGTTTTCTTCACACAAAAGCTATAAAATTTCAACCACTTTAAGTACTTTATGCAATAGCTCATCTTAAAATGATTGTGCTAAGCAGTTTTTGTCAACGATGAAAATGAGAGGCACACACAAAGAGAGAACTTCACCGGAGGGACTACTCCCATCACAATGGGCTATGACTGTATCTGTAGGACATTTTCTTGATTTATGATTGAGGTAGGTGATGCCACCAGTGGGTAGATAGTTCACAGCTGTGTAAAAATAGAGCAAGCCAGAGGATGCAAATCATTAAGCATATTTCCTCCATTGTACCAACCTCTGCTCCTGATTGAGTGTCTGCCCTCACTTCCCTCAGTGATGAAGTATGATCAGGACATGTAAACTAATAAACCTCCCTAAGGGTACTTTTGGTCTTTGTGGTCATCAGAGCAAGAGGAGCAAATGAGGACACTTCATTAACAAGTGTGTCAATAATTTCACAAACTGGATTTGCCTTTCTATATTCAAAACATGGTTCTATAACTCATATCCTTCCTTTCCCAGTGATGCAAGGAATGTTTATATTGCATGTTACTCTGGCCAGGTACCTTAGGGCTAATTAAGTCAAGTGGGTTTGGAAGTAATTCTGAATTCCATTACTAGAACAGGATTAAAAATGAATAACTATAAACAAAAAGTGACTGAGAAACATAAACATGTACCCTAATCCATCTTACTGTAAATACAAATCAAACATGCTTGAATACCTCCTGAGAAAGGGGAAAGTACAGTGAGGCGAAAATCAATGTGATGAGTCAAGGCTTCTTAGCTTCTTACAAAGTGAGTAGTTTGGTTTTGAAAATGATCTTTAAAAAATTTATCCAACCACATGGACTGAATGTTTTACTAGGACTACTCTCAGAAGAAGTAAATGTGCCATGGTGTTTAGTTTTCTAAGCTGCATAGTAATTCCATCAGAGAATAGAGTGCATACCACTAGAAAAAGAAATCAAAGTTTAAATCTTTCAGATGCTCTCATGAAACACAGATTATCATAAAATCCTTGTATAGCTGAAGTTGCCCTGTCTCTACCTCTGAATTATATTAAAGAAAAGCACCACCACACTTGGATTAGGAATACAAAGTTCGAAAGATTATGTGTGTGTGTGTGTGGGGGGGGGGTTCTAAATGGGAATCTGGTGGCCAAGGAGGCCAGAAGAGGGCATTGGATGCCCTTTATCTGTAGTGACAGATGTTTGTGAGATACCTTGTAGATGCTAGTAACCAAATATCAGTCCTCTGAAACAGCAGTAAATGATCTTAACCAGTGAGCCATCTCTCCAGTCCCAGAACTCAGATCTTTAATTTTATTGCAATTATGCTCATGAAAATTCTCCAGAAGAGAGTAGAACAGTGTGTGTAAAAACCTTGATATGATTTTAATTAGGAATCTCTACAAAACCACTGGATGTGTTGAGAGCAAGGCCAGAGTGTCAGTGCAGTGGCAATGGGAAGAAACATAGCTGATAGAGAAGACAAATAAATACACCATGGTCTTAATACTCAAAAATTAACAACAGTTTAAACTCAGTCATTTGTTCACAGTTAACCAGACAAAAAACCTCTTACCCACATCCTGTTGTACAATCAGGCAAAGACAACAAGCTCTGCATTTATGTGCATCTGTAGCCTTCATGGCATTTATCTGTCCCTTCCAACAAAACCAGGGATATTATTGAGCATGTGTTTTAGACTTTATAATTTTCAAAGAATCATCGCAGTATCCCTTTCTTAGAGCACATTTCGTAACACTGTAAAATTGTTTGAAGTGCACTTGTGAAATATTGATAATTGATAACATACAGCTCTCTGTTTCTTTGATCTAAAAAACCAAGCAAGTAGACTGGGAATCATTTCCTACTTTATATGATTTAGAATTGTCCTCTACTAAATCACCCAATAAACGAACATCTTAACCTTATAATGTTACATTTTCCTAGATCAAATCCCTGGGCAGGAAACAATAAAATATTATGAAATCAGATTAATGCCCAAGCTAAAAGAATTTCTATTATAAAAGAAGCAGAGGCCTCATTTGGTTTTCCGGTATCAAACATTACTGCACAGCAACCCTCTCAACTCTGCATCTAAAATCTCAATACTGTAGAATTTTGCAGCATGCACTAATCTAAACAATGATATAGTTTACCAGATCCATCCACACAACAATGAGCTTCTTTGGAGTTTACAGTGAAAATCTTCCATTATCCTCACACTGGCCTTTTTACATATCTTTTATGGATGTAATCATTTCACAGTCCATTTGGTTTGACATTAGTCAAGAGAACTATCACTGGCAGATCCTTATATCCAGAAACATCTCCAATTCTTAACCCAAAGAAAGAACTTATGTTCTCTAGTTTGTAGAGTGATATTACTGTAGATGCAGAAGTTTGAGGCTTTAAATTCTGGCTTCATCATTCTGGCTATTTTAAGTCAGAGTAAAGAAAAAATAAAAAATAAAATTCCAGGTTATATTCAAAAGTCAAACTAAATTTTAAAAATCAGAAAATATGGTGAGGTAGGCATATTTACTTGTATTATTTTCATAGTATCTTTAGAGACTTTTAAATTAAGAATAATAAAGATTAAAAATAAAACATTATATTTGTTCATGTCTGCTATATCTTCCATTCATATTTCCACAATCCTCTTCATGAACAATAGAGAAATCATAGCAAATAAATATAATTCATATGCATCAACTTTAAACTGTTTTCAGAAATTCATAGTGTCTCACTAATACATGTGTCTAGGAATAAATTTTATACTCCATTAGGTGCTGATACAAAAGCAATGAATCTACTTTTTGCTAGTGTAGGTGCAAAAGATCATTATCCTGATGCCTGCCAGTGGCCATCTGAAAAAGCTCTCTTTAGGCTGACTCTCAGGGAATAAAAGTGATATCCGCTCTGCTTTTTACTCTCTTGCCCCTGTTACAGACACTTTGAACAAATGTAAAACAAACAAAAAAAAATGACAAAGAGGACTGTGAATACGCACATTAGAGCTACATACAAAAGCAGTCAATAAAAAATACAGAGAAAACATCAGTACAAGGCATTGGACGTATGTCATAGAGCTAAGGACTAGAAATCACAAATAAATGGACTCTTGACCCTGTCATAAGCTAGTTTAATAGGCTTTCAACCTCTTGTTTAAAATCACCTTATGCTCCTCAGAAGTGCTAGGGTTCTGATGTATCTCTGCTTTCTCTTTCATAAAGTGTCATCCTACCCCATTCTATCAAATCCATGTCAGTATCCACTTAATCTCTCCAGCTGGCAAAATGTCTGATGCTGAAATCTTTCACAAGTACTCTAAGAAAGAAAAACATGCAATCCTGCTCTGAATGTAACCATTTCAGGGACTAAATTATATATATATATATATATATATATATATATATATATATATATTTTTTTTTTTTTTTTTTTAATTTGGAAAAAAAAGTATAACAGATCTATTCCTGCCTGGGAACACATACATTTATTTCCTCATGTCTCTACTGTCCTCACCTCAGAGAATCCCTCAGTGTGAGGGCAGTCTCTACTCAAAAGGACATGTAAAATATTCAGTGGTTTGGTTTTGGGAGAAGTGCTGCTCCCCTGTTGCTATGGACTCTGGAATACCCTGTGTTGTAGCAGCAGAGACCATCTCTGACATGGGAAGGAGATGTTAGTTAAAATACAAAAATTTGGTTTTATTTAAAATGTTCATTCTGTCCAGAAAAAAGTAAGATATATATAGTTTCAGAATTTTTCTTGAAGAGATGAATGAAAATGTTTCACCCATTTTCCTACAAAAACACAAGAGCCTTCTGGGATACAAATGTAAATAGTCTCTCACAGAAGAACATTCTCTAATAATTCTCCATTTAAAAATTTCATTGAAGCTGTGTGCATATAGAACTCTCTCTTGATCATAAGGACTATATCTTATGTTTATCATTGTAGTCTTTTTACATATCTACTCAGTAGACCAATAATGATGCCTAATCTTGACCGTCAAATTAGTTGGTTTGAGAAATGCCTAGAATAGTACAGCAAACCCATGGGTATGCCTGACGTTGTTTCCAAACACAAGTACAAAATAAGTACTCTGAGTTAATCAATGGTTTAATCCATTGATAGGTTAAAAATGCAAATATATTGTTGGGAGGGTATGGAACTACATAAAGAGAGGCATGGTTAGCAGAATACCCCTGAGAGCCTTATCTTACTCTAGCTTCTTTCAGTTACTGTCCCACTTTAGCTTTGCTTCCTGTCCTGCCATGATGGGAACTGCCTGGTTGATATCTGTGAAACTGTATCAAATATATATATATTTCTCTTCTTTTAGACTGTTTATGCCAAACATTCTGCCACCTTGATGAGAAACTCAGAGCACATGAATGCACGAAGAGCTCCATCACTAAAACTGGTAGTTGACCTGATATTCCCAGGAATCTTGGGTCCATAATGATCTGTTACCTCCGGGAATCTTGGATCCATGCCTCTGAAAAGTCAGATTTTGTTCTCATGGGTCTGCCATTGTAAAACTTTTTCTTCCCAACTCTGCATGGAGATTAAACATTTCTATGGAAATGTGTTTCCATTTAATCTCTCTTAGCAGAAATATTACTTAATCCTTCCCTACTCTCAACTATTAATCCTTCTCTAGGTAAAAGAAATGTTCTCATTTAAAGCAATATTGATCACTATCTTAATTATTCTGCCCTTAGGGCTCCTCACACCACTGTAGTTAATTTTATAATTGCATATATGCTGAATACTCGCATGACTAAAAAACACTCTTAAACTTGCAGAATATCAAAAGATTGGGTTTCCTAACACCATTCTGGTCCTAGGAAGATTCCCTTCAGCTCAATTGTCTTTGTCTTTTAATTCTCACACATAAAAAAATAATTGTAGATAAAATTCCTCCTGAGATTAGCTTTCTAGTGTCTCTTCAAAGTAAACCAAGGTCAGATGAAAGGGGAGGAGGTCCTCCCCTATCAGTGGACTTGGAAAGGGGCAGGGAAGAGATGAGGGAAGGAGGGTAGGATTGGGAGGGAATCAGGGAGCTAGATACAGCTGGAATACAAAGTTAATAAACTTTAACTAATATTAAAAAAAATAAAAATTTAAAAGAAAACAAAGTACATTTTGCTCATGCATTAAATCACATCCCTGCACATCTCACGATAGCTGCTGGCTGCAGCTTGGATTCTTGTTTTCTTGTGTTAAAGTGGCCAGTTTATTTTTCCACTGTAAACTTTTAAGTTACAGTCAACTCTCCTTCTATCTTCATAATTATAATGACATTTTGAAGTCATTGATATAATGAGTAGTTAATAGACATCACTTATTTATAGTAAAAAAGTTGAGTAAAATACATCATTTTGACACTAAATAGTTTAAGATCATTTAATTCTGAACATTTAAAAGCTATTTTAATTCTTTTTGTATGCATTGCTTCTGTCAATTTTGTGGCTTTTGGAAATAACCTTCTGTTGATTTTCATCTAATCCCTGATAATAACTCTTTTATCTTCTTGTTACAAACCATCTGGTCTTTGAATATTTAGCTATAATCACATGATATGTCTCATTCAATATGCCCAAGTGACATTTTACTCTTTTTATTTTTTAGTGTATTTGTTTTTTCTCAGTAAAATAAGAATTTTAACAGGAACAGGTGTGTCAAAATGTGATCTTTATCTTTTGTACTAAAATTGAGCTTAAATCTTCTGCAATTAAATTATATTACAAATATGAAAGAGCTGGCTGATTTCAGATTCTAAATTTTTCCGACACCTTAAAACACTTTCAAGTCTTTCCCTTTTTCTTTGCATTCTTTCCATTTCTCTCTAGTCATCTCCCTTGGAGACATCTATTCTGTATCAGAAATGTGGTAGCTGATGATTAAAATATTTTCATTTGCTGTAGAATTATGTTCATCACATACAGTAGTTATATGAGATACAATTGTGGATACAACTGTGTCATGAGATTTTTCATTAGGAGATGCAGCACAAACATCTACTCACCCCAGAAGGAAGCCCACAACAGCTAAAAGTACAGATACCACCAAAGGGCAATGGGTTTAATTAGGGTTAGTGTGTTAGGGTTTGCTGTCACTGCAAAAAAATGCCATGACCAAATAGAAAGGTGGGGAGGAAAACAGTATTTGGCTTATACTTCCAGACCATAGCCCATCATTGGAGGAATTCAGGACAGGAACCCAAGCAGGGCTGGAACCTGGCGGAGCCGATTCAGAGGCATGTAGGGTTGCTGCTTACTGTCTTGTTTCCTGCAGCTTACTGAGCGTGCTTTCTTAGAGAACCCAGAACCACCAGCTCAGGGATGGCACTAGCCATAATAGATGAGGCACTTCCCCATTGATCACTAATTGAGGAAATGCCTTACAGGTTGATATCATAGACCTTCCTTCGACTGGAGCTTCTTTCTCTCTAATGACTCTAGCTTGCCTCAAGTTTACACACATAACCTGCCAGTACAGTTACTTACAGGAATATGGGTGAATGGTACTTATAGCATCAGAAAAGACTATAAGGCATGTGTATCACCAAAGCCCACTTCATGAGTGACAGTTCACAAAAGTTTGGGAACCTATAGCACAGTGCATAGCCTGCAGGCAAATTGACAAGTTGGAGAAC
>REGO01000432.1:1130901-1187979 GCA_010120015.1 Rhombomys opimus | reverse complement strand
AGAGACAGAGACAGAGAGACAGAGAGAGTGAGTGGAGGGGTGGGGAACTGAATGTCAGTATTGCTTTTAAAATCTTCCATCTTCCAAAGGGTGGCTTTTGCTAGCCTGTCCAAGGCTATGCAGTCTAATGGTGTCTATGACTAGATTATGGAAAACATGTCTTCCTTCCTAGAGGCAGAAAGTCATCCCCATCTGTCAAATTCTGATTTTCCTTACAACAGTGGAAATGAAATGACTATTTGTTTCCTAACTCTGTATAAAGCCTAGAAGAGAGAATGAAGGCAGAAATTCATAATATTGTGGATTGTTTTGGCAGCCTGAGAAGCCAGCTGTTGATTGGAGTTCCACAGAACCAGCCAGGGATGTGAGTAGCTTTCTCTGGCATCTGTGTTGTGAATGACATCTCTGGATGAAATCCCCCAATAGCTTCTTGGCAGCATAAAATTTCCAGCTTAAATTTTCAGATGAAAACATGGCTTTCAATATCTAAATGAGGTACTGGAATATTTTGAACTTGCCTGAGCCAGCATGAGATCTGTGCACATCTCAGAATTTCAAGCTAAATTTGAAATGATATTAAGCAGCTAAAAAAATCGTGACTTATAGTGAACAGCATCTTTAATTGTTTTAGAGACACAACATTCCATTGATTCTGGGGACAGGAAAATCATTTTTTCCCATCTCTCATCTGCCTGTGCTTCTTTATCCCATCAAAACTGGCAAGCAAAAGCTGTTACCTTTTACTATTTGAATTAGAGTCCAGATTGGAGGTAAGCAGAAGGAAATTATCTTACTCTCTACTGAACGCTGTTTAAATTGCAAAGATTGTACAGAAAGACATGTTCTTGTTCTGTTTGTAGCATTTTATTCCTAAACAGTACCAGTCTTGGATATTATATCACAGATCACAGATTTTTTCTTTTTTTTTTAATTTTATTTATTTTTGTATTAGTTACATTTTACTAACTCTGTATCCCCGCTGTATTCCACTCCCTCATTCCCTCCCAAACCCTCTCTCCCTTCCTCATCTCCTCCTGCCCCTTTCCAAGTCCACTGATTGGGGAGGACCTCCTCCCCTTTCATCTGACCCTGTTTTATCAGGTATCTTCAGGACTGGCTGCAAAGTCCTCCTCTGTGGCTCCAATTTCTTTCACAAGCAGACACTCCAGACTCATTGGACTTTTTTTTAACTTTATTTTTCTTTTTAGTTACATTTTGTTAACTCTGTGTCCCCGCTGTATCCCGCTCCTTCATTCCCTCCCCAACCCCACACTCCCTCCCTGGTCTCTTCCCTGTCCCTTTCCAAGTCCACTGATAGGGAAGGACCTCCTCCCCTTTCATTTGACCCTGTTTTATCAGGTATCTACAGGGCTGGCTGTAGAGACCTCCTTTGTGACCTAACAGGACTGCTCCTCCCCTGGGGGGGAGGGGGAGTCAAGGAGCCTGACCTTGAGATCCTGTTAGAAATAGTCCTTGTTCCCCTTACTTTGGAAAACTATTTGGTTACTGAGCTACCACGGGCCACATCAGAGCAGACTCATTGGACTTTTTAACCATTTAAAAACATATGTATTTGTGAATGCATGCATGCTTGAGTGCATGTGTGACTTTATGCCAAGGAGGCCAAAAGAGGGCAACAGATCTCCTGGAACTGGGGTGATAGGTCACTGTGAGCCACTGGATGTGGGGGTGCTGGAAACAGAACACAGGCTCTCTGAAAGAGCAGGAAGCATTCTAAACCACTGAGCCATCTCTTTAGACCAACATCCACTGAATTTTGTCATATTTCTATTCTTCAGCCCCTGGTGTGCCGTAGTTTATGAATTTGATATTTTTAAGAACCTTGTACATAAAATATTTGTGTTTTTCTTCCTAGCTCATTTCATTGATAAATTGTTTTCAAGTTTAATTCATGTTGTGGCATGTCTCAGCATTTCATTTTTGCTTCAGGATAAACCATTGTGTGTGTTTAAATAAATAGATTGTTTATTCATGAATCTGTTAATGGGCATGGCTTATTTTCTTGTAATTGTTTTGGGTCATGCAATTATGAACATGACTATTCAAATGTTTTTGCTTTAGTTGGTTTTGGTATATATACAAGTTGTAATTGCTGGGTCATATAATAACTATATGTTAACTCTCTGAGGATTTTCATATACTTTTTCTATATTGTTTACACCATTTAGCATTCTTAAAAGCCTGTACCACCTCACAGGTTCTCTGACATTTAGTTTTTTATATTTTCTTTATTCAATAACAGCAGTTACAATGAGTGTGAAATGGTATGTTATTAAGGCATTGGATTTTATTTTGCACTGGCCTGTCTGTTTGGACAGCTTCTCATGTTCTTGTTAGCCATTGTATACATTTTTAAAATAAATACCTGTTTAATTCATTAAAAAAAAATAGGTGTGTAGATTTCTAGTAAAGGCCAACATGCTTTACTGCTAAAACATAAATGTTTCCTAAGTAGAAGACAATATATTTAAAAAAAATTATAGTACAACGGACAATATCTTCTACAATATTAATATTCTAAAATTATTTGTCTCAAGAAAAGTGTGGTTAAATTGTTTGGGGATAGGAGAGACAATGTGCAGAGATTTTTTTTTTTTTTTTTTTTTTTTTTTTTTTTTTTTTTTTTTTTTTTTTTTTTTTTTTTTTTTTTTTTTTTTTTTTTTTCTTAGTTTTACAGAGCACATAAGCCATTTGATGATACTTTAGTAAATTACATTTTTGCTAAGAAAATACATTTTGTCTACTGATTCTATATTCACTCTCCTTGATTTTAATTATAACCTGATGACAATTTTTAAGAGAATTTGCTAAGCACTTACTATACCAGGCACAAGAAAAATATGTTATTGACTTTCAATCCTTACACAATCATGTTAGGTGCTGTAATTGTTCTTAATAGTTGCATAATGATGTCATATAAACAATGAAAAATAAAAAAAAAAATTAGCCCAATGGCATCCAGTCAGTTATTCCCCACTTGATTAACTCCAAATACCATGCATATCAAATAAATGTATTTCTTTTTCTCATATATATAATTAATTCCCCACATTGTCTATTAAGCAGTCGACCAATATCTACAACTTAAAAGCTTTATTTGGATGAATGGCAGCCAGATCCATGGTGAGGCCTGCTTCTTCTCCTGATAATTGATGGCTCAGGGAAACAAACAATAATCTATCACTCGGTAACTTTATCAATGAAATTAATGCACAAAGTTTATTGATGACTGATCAATAAAGAGAAAATCAATAGCAAATTTGTTTAGCTCCCCATACAGTCATCTGTACAGTCTGTCCTACATGAGTGTGGTGGACATTGATACTGGAAGGAGGAAAGGATTAGAAGGATGCACGCTGAGACCAGGTCCTTCAGACTGGTTGAAACCCAACTCTCCTCTTGTGGGTTCTTTCTCTAGGTCACCTTCTCCCTCCATTTGATTAAGTGCAATAGAAAAAGATTTTGATCAGCAATTCTTTACTTACAGAAGAGCTGGTAAAGGGGAAAATTCATAACACTTGAATATATTGGTTTGAGTGGCAGTTAATTAAATAAAGCTAAATAACCCAAGATAGTAACTTAATATCAAATGCTTTATGTTTCATAACATTTTAAAATAACATGATGCTGGTAGATTATGAACTGTCAGTGTTTTTAAAGCTAGCACTAACACTGCAAGACAGATGCTCAAAGATTTATTAGCCATTTTCATGACATCATTTGTGCTCATATCTGTCTTAATGTGAGCAAGTGATATTTACTGTTGAGAATAAAGCCTTACTCTTTACAGGCAGACAGAAAGAAATTATCCTTTCCTTTTGCAATTATGTGTGTACTTGGTGATTGTAGGAGTCATATTTCATATATTATATTCTTTGCCAGATTAGAGTTTCATCATACTCATAGTTTTCATTAATCATCCTCAAATTTTATTGTAACTGCATATTCTGATAGAGGCACATATTCACATGTTTTTCCTGATATTTTTTTCTATTTGTGGAAATAAAATATAGAAATAATAATTTCAGGTATATATGATATCTTAACCCAGATGTTGACCTTTTCCAGTACATAGAGTAAAAAACAAATTCAAAAGTAGTCTCTGATATGTCTAATCTCAAAAATATTTCACCCATAATCTTTTTTCTTTTTTCTCTTCTTTTTTAGTGGTTTTGGTTGTTTTGTTTTGTTGTTTTTGCTGCTGCTGAGGCCAATGCTGCTGTTGAGACAGAATTTCATGTAGTTCAGGATGATTACTTTTGTTCACTATTTAGCAAGGGTACCTGGTAATCCTAACCCTCCTGCCCCATCTACCAAGTGCTGACATTATAGGTCTGTGACAATAGGCCTGATTTATGTTGTGTGTGATTACAGTGATTCAATAATCATTGCTTCATGATGTTAGAAAGTTTTCTACCAACTGAACTGCATGTCCATCCCTAAGCAATTATCTAGACATATTAGAGAAAATAAATTATTTAACTGTCTCAATATAGGGCAGAATTCCATTAAAGGAATATATAACATTTAATCAAGTATTTAGGTATACTTGTCAATTCTTAAAAGAGTCACTCAGTTTTCCAACTTAGTTTTTAGTGTTATTTTCACCAGTTTTGAATTTAATCACACTTGAATGGAATATTTTAAATCAAGGAGTCAAGTGGGATGGAACACACCTGTAATCACAGCATTCATGGGGCTGAGGCAGTACTATGGAAACACTGGGAGGACTTTTAGAGTATCACATAGCTATAATGCCAGAATTTGGTATATGGAGGCAAGAGGGTCAGGAATACAAGGTACTCTTGTTACATATACAAAAAGAATCATCCTGAGATACATGAGTCCCTGTCTCAACAACACCAGCAGCAGCAACCATGAAACAAACAAAAAATAAAAGACAAGAGCCATTCTCAGCTGTTGCTATGCTTGGTTTGGAAACTAAGGTCCTAGAAACTTGAAAGCCACCAGTTACCTTGAGCTGGTGGAGTTCAGGTACTTGTTTCAGATTTGAAGATAAAATTCATAGACCACAGAGAGTAAATTTTAGAAAGTATTTTTATTATCAGAGGCTTAACAGAGAGAAGACATAGATACTGTACAGCAGGGCAGGTCTGTTAATGATATCATTAAAAGTCATGGAATTAACCAGGCTTTACTAGATGGAAGAAGAGAGCTGGGATGAGCTGGACAGTCGTGGTGTTTGATAGTTTCAGTCATTTCCTCAATATAGTTTTCTGGAAAGAGGTACTTCTTTATGGCAAAAGAGATTAAAAAGCAAACAAACAACAACAACAAAAAACCAACACGACCCTTTTCTGGCATTTCTGGCCTTTGTCTATGACAGAGCCAGAGACAAAAATTGGCTTCAACTCTTCTGGCATCTCTGAACTACAGCAAGAACAAGGTTGAACACAGGTCCAATGACAAACGGACCACTTTTCAGGATACTTTTATATTTTAAGTTTATTTATTATTATCATTTATTACAATTTATTCAATTTGTATCCTGGCTGTGGCCCCCTCCCTCATCTCCCAACCCTACCCTCCCTCCCTCTTCTCCCACTAAGCTCCTCCTTTAGTCCACTGATAGGGGAGGGGTTCCTCCTCTTCTACTTGACCTTAGCCTATCAGATCTCATCAGGACTGGTTGCATTGTCTTCATTTGTGGTGTGGCAAGGCTGCATCACCCAGGGGGTGGTGATCAAAGAGCCTACCACTTAGTTCATGCTAGAGGAAGTCCTTTCTCTCCTTACTAGGGACCCCACTTGGACACTACAATGGAGCTGGGTTTTAGGTCTTTTCCATGCATTGTCCTTGATTGGGGTATCATTCTCTTCAGGGCCCACATGACTCAGTTTTTATGGCACTGTTGGTTTCCTTTTAGAAGTTCTGTCCCCTCCAGATCTCTCTCTCTCTCCCTCTTCTTTCATAAGATTCCCTGCACTCTGCCCAAAGTTTGGCTATGAGTCTCAGCCTCTGCTTCAATACCTCTATCAATAGAGTCTTTCATAGACCGTCTGTGGTAGGCTCCTGTCCTGTTCCCTGTCTTCTCCTGATTCAGGTGTCTATCGCATTTGTCCTTCTGAATGAGGATTGAGCATCTTCTCTAAGATCTTCCTTGGTTAGCTTCTTTATGAGAATAGATTTTAGTAGGTTTATCCTATATTCTATGTCTAACATCCACCTATGAGTGATTATATACCATGTGTGTCTTTCTGCTTCTGGGTTACCTCACTCAAGATGATCTTTTCTATTTACCACCATTTGCCTGCAAATTTCCTAGATGTCCCTCAATGGAAGAATGGGTACATAAATTGTGGTACATTTACACAACTACTCAGCTATTAAAAACAAGGAAATCATGAAATTTGCAAGCAAATTCTGGGAATTAGATTTTCAGGGTACTTTTACTCTGGAACTTTCTAGCCAATTTCATTCTCCTGTTCTCATCAGCAGGGAGATTATTATAAGTCTAGGGCCAGCCTACACTACTCGGTGACATATTCTCTTCAACAAGGCCACACCCCCTAATTCTTTCCCCAAAGAGTTCCATCAACTAGGTACCAAGCATTCAAATTATGAGCCTGTGGGGGGTAAGAGGAAGTACATTTTCATTTAAACCACCACAACATATGAGAGAAAACATGTAGTGTTTATCTTTCTGAGCTTTGATTTCCTCGATCAGTGTAATTTTTGAGTTGTATTCATTTCCCTGAAAATCTCATAATTTTATTTTTCTCTAATCTGAATTAAACTTGATTGTGTATATATGGCCCTGCTGTATAGTTGTTTCTTCTGAATTTAAACATTCCTTTCAGGATATAGGGTGAATTTCAAGATCATCAAGAGGAAAGTTAAACATGTGTCTAGAAAATGGAAACTTAGAGGATACTGAAAGCCATCTCCTGCTTTTTTTTTTTTCATTCAACACTAAATGAGATGTCTTTATTTTAACTACTATTGTCAAACTCACAGATTTATGTGAAAACAACTCCTGCTTTATAAAGGGAGTAAACAGGTGCTGGTAAAGAACTCTGGTTAGCCCAGCTTCAGAGAGGAGATTCTCTCACTTGTCAAATTGTCTGAAAATATTGCAGAGAACTCCAGGTTGTACATTTAGTATGTTATCACTCATGTTGGAATAAGAATTTTGGTGATGCAGCTAATTTTTAGTCATACCTACTCCTGGAAGTAACTTCCTCACTCGAAGTCCTGTTATTAACACCAAGGGAAGCTCATCAGATACATAATTGTTACTTTGGTCTGTTCCATGGGTTCTCTTCCTGCAATGAGTAGACCCTGTGACTGAGTGTGTGTGTGTGTGTGTGTGTGTGTGTGTGTGTGCATGTGTGTGTGTCGGAACGTGTCTGTCATGCAATAGTATTGTAATTTCATTACTCATGCCTCAGTTGATGGACATCTAAGCTCCTTTCATTTCCTACCAATTGTAACTAGGGCAGAAATGACCATGAATATGCTGGTATCTCTATGGTGGAACATAAAATACAAGAATAGATTTTTTTTTCTTTTTTTATAGTTTACTTATTTTTATTATATATGTAATGGTGTTCTGCCTGAATGTATGTCTGTGTATCTGTCTATTCCCTATTGTCAGATGGAGGATTGGTGAAGATCTTTTCCCAGTATGTAAGATGTCATTTTATTTTGTTGACAGGATCCTTTGATTTACAGAAGCTTTTCAGTTTCAGGAGGTTCCATTTATTGATTGTTGATCTGAGAGCCTGAGCTCTTGGTGTTCTGCCCAGGAAGTTGTTTCCTGTACAATGAGTTTAAAGCTCTTTCTCACTTTTAATTCTAATAGATTTAGTGTAACTGTTTTTAATTGCTTACATTTAGAGAACGGACTACTACTCAGCTATTCAAAACAAGGAAATCTGTGCAAGGGTTCTAGGTTGTCTCCTTGAATGATCGTTGGTTGTAGTATCAGTCTCACAAAAGAACCCTGGGCCCAGATATATTGGTTCTATTGCTCTTCTTGTGCAGCTTCGGTTACCTTCAGGCCTTTCTATCTTCCCCTTCTTTCATAAAGATTCCTGCAACTTGGCAGCTCAGTCTCCAAGTGGGTTCCCTAGTAAGGGGAAGAGGGACTGTCTTTGACATGAACTCAGTGGCTGGCTCTTTGATCACCTCCCCCTGAGGGGGTGGCCAGCCTTTCCAGGCTACTGAGGAAGACAATGCAGCCAGTTTTGATGAGACCTGATAGGCTAGGGTAAGGTGGAGAGGAAGGAGGACCTCCCCTATCAGTAGAATAGGGGAGGGGCATGGGAGGAGAAGAGGGAGGTAGGAAAGGATTGGGAGGGGATGAGGAAGGGGGCTACAGATGGATAAAAAGTGAATAAATTGTAATAAATTTCAATAAATAAATAAATAAATAAATAAATAAATAAATAGAAAGTATTGTGATCCAGGCTTAAAAAAATTAAAAAGGGGGGGGGGATCATTGCAGGCAAATGGATGGAACTAAAAAGATCATCCTGAGGGAAGTATCCCAGAAGCAGAGAGATATACATCATACATACTCACTTACAAGTAAATATTAGGCATATTACAAAGTACAAATATACTAAAAATCTATAACCTAAAGGAGTTAACAACAAAGAGGGTCCTAGGGAAGTTGTTTAACTCTCATTCATAAGGGAAAACAGGATAGACACTGGAAGTCATAGAAGAGAGGAAAGAGGACTGGAGCCTACTACAGATATCCTCTAAAAGACCCCAATAAACAGGGGTAGAAACAGAGACTCACTCACAGCCAAACTTTGGACAGAGTGCAGGGAGTCTTATGGAAGAAGGGGGATAGAAAAGAACCCAGAGGGAACAGGAGGACTTCCCCTTTCATTGGACTAGGGAAGAGGAATAGGGGAGGGAAAAGGGGGGAGGGTGGGATCCAGGAGGAGATGGGGGGGGCATAACTGGGATACAAGCGGATAAATTGTATATACTAATAATAATGAAAATAAGAAGAAGCAAAAGAAGAAATGAACAATAAACAAATAAATGAAAGGCAGCATTTTAGAGAACAGCACAGATTACATTACTGGTGATCTTCAGTCTGAAACCATGCAGGTCTTCGACTACACCACCAGCAGTCATGAAGCACAGGTTACAAAGGAGTTAATTCAGAGTGGAGGCGAAGCCCTTGTGGCATTGTGATGATAACTCCTGCTTTAACCCTATTTGTTATCACTTTTGTAATATGCTGTTTGTGCTTTCGGATTGCATAATAAAGTCATCGGAGGATTTTCTGAATATATTCATACCCTTCAATTAGATGAACAATTGAAAAAGTTATTCCTCTAAGAATGGATTTGATAGAAAATTTTACTTGTTGGCTTTTCATCAAAAACACCATTGCATTTTCAAAGCAATTGTTTGAAGCAATCAGTTAAATATCTAAATTTTATATGGAGTTCTCATCTTTGGTTGCTCAAGGGAAGGCTAGATACAGTATCCTGCTGCTCTGAAATGAACAAAAGCAAGGAAATACAAAGGTAATTTAACTTTAAATAAACCTGCTGCTCAGCTATTCTCAGCAGTTATAAATGAATACATTTTAGGAGCTATGAATACTTTATCAGAGTCATTGTTCTTTTTCATGTATTTCAGAGGCTTTCCAAGTATCATAATCCCCGGTGATGCACACGTAAATTCTCACCAGATACAATTTGCCCCTAAAAGCCTCAGGAAAGTTTGAAATAGTCATGATGGTCATTACATAACATTCTTCAGCATGACAATACAAAAAAAAAAAAACAAAAAACCCACATTATTGCATGTGCAGGATCGAAGCAACTGAAGTAGGTATGCATGCCAAAACAATATGAGTCAGCTAGATACCCAGAAAAGATCAAAGACTTATAACTAAATATTAAATTTATTAAGCCAGAATACTTCTTACATTTTTTTTTGATTCCCTGCTTGCATCCCATGATTGCCCATCAACATCATGTCCGCAAAGAAAGGTAAGTGTTCTCTTGGTGTTATATAGTCTTTTTAACCTCATCTCCAGTTTATGCTTCTAAATTACAGATGGTGGTTAAAAGTTCTGTTTTAGAAATATTTGTGTATTAAAATCAAAGTTATTTAGAAGGCATTGTTCATCTGTCCATTCACTGGCTCATTCTAAGGACCAGTGTAGAACACTGGATATAGAGGAGAGTATCCTTCTGTTCAAAACTGAGTTCTAACCATTGTGTATTTTGTGACTTTGAGCATTATTCTAGACTTTTCTCCCTATGCTTAAAGTCAAATTATCCCCCTACCAAAATTGAAACAGTAATAAAATCTTTCATGGAAAGTTCATTAAAGAACTGAACAGAAATTCCAAGCCAGTGTTTAAAAACTTTTTATTTTTATTAATTATAGTTTATTCACTTTGTAACCCAGCTGTGGCCCCCTCCTTGATCCCTTCCCCATTCCACCCTCCTGCCATCATCTCCTTCCAAGCCCCACTCTAAGTCCACTGATAAGGGAGGTCCTCTTCCCCTTCCATCTGACTTTATTCTATCAAGTCTCTTCAGGACTGCAATCCAGGTTTTTTTGGTACAACCCTGGAGCCTGAGTTTCTTGGGGACAGAGATGTGAGGCTTAACTGATCCTTAGAAATTCAAGGTCAGCCTGGGTAACAGAGACAGATATCAGGTGTACAAAAAACGTTAAATTAATTTGGTTCTCAGAAAGACCCTTGTGCCCAGATGGAGCTCCTATCTTTTCCATGTCATACAAACTCCCCCTTCTTTCATATGGTTCCCTGCACTCTGCCAAGGTTATGAGTTTCAGTATCTGCTTTGATACACTGCTAGGTAGAGTCTTTCAGGGGTCCTCTGCGGTAGGCTCCTGTCTTGTTACTTGTTTGGAGCATGTATGGATATAACCTAGAACCTCTGTTCGGATGAAGCCTGTGGTAGCTCAGTAACCAATTGGTTTCACGTAGTAAGGGGAACAGGGACTATTTCTGACAGGCACTCAATGGCAGGCTCTTTGACCTCCCTACCCGCTAAAGGAGGAGCAGTCCTGCTAGGCCACAGAGGAGGACTTTGCAGCCAGTCCTGAAGATACCTGATAAAACAGGATCAGATGAAAGAGGAGGAGGACCTCCCCAATCAGTGGACTTGGAAAGGGGCAAGGAGAAGATGAGGAAGGGAGAGAGGGTTTGGGAGGGAATGAGGGAGCGGGATACAGCTGGGATACAGAGTTAATAAAATGTAAGTAATAGAAAAATAAAAAATAATAATTTGGTTCGTATTCTGTAAAAAACACACATAGACATTAAACAAAGACCTCAAAAAACATTACTTTTAATTATAAAGTCTGCTTTGTACTTAATGTGCAACGTGGTAGTCTAATAGGTTGAAATACACAAACATATGACAGCCCTTTGTTTGCTAAAGATAATTTAATGAAGAAAACAGAGGCCAGTGATTTTAATAGAAAACTTGTGACAAAAATATGTATGTGTTTTTATAAGTCTTTTGCATTTGCAGAGGATAAGAATTATTTCCCATTAGAAGATATCATCTAAGCTTATTTCTAAACATGAATAATTTCTGAAGAGAAACTTCTTTTAATTGGATCACTTATTGGTAAAAGAAGCCATGGTCCATTCTTCTAACCTCTTCTCTGTCATTAATCTTACACATTTATAGCAGTTGAAAGAATATAATTAGTTCAAAAGAGACAAAGTAACAGAATAAATAAAATATCTATAAAAAATATAACTCTATAATACTGGCTTAATGTAACAGCCAAGTAAAAATCTAAGGGAAAATATCCTTTTGGAAGATATGTGAAATTTCATTTGTAAGTCAAAAATTCTAAGATACAAAAAGCCTCTGAAGTAAATATTGAGAAAAAGTAATACATAAGGCAGAAATTCCTGATGCCATGTAATCTTAATTCTAATTGTCCTGAGCTAATTAACCCTTTAGAATATCATTGCAGTTCCTGCTGTTCCTATGCCAATAAGATTATCAATCATAAGAACTAAGGAGGGAGCCACCACTAACATTCCCTATGTTGACATTAAGAATGTCTGTTCCACTAACTACATCAGGAAAAAAATCAAGGGAGACAAATGAAAATATACAAAACTCATCCATGCTACAAAGCAAGTGTTCTAGGCTGGAAAATCTTTAAGAAAAAAAGCTCAATTTTGAATTTGCAAGAAGGACTTAACAAACCACCGTGGTAAATAGAGATGAGATAAGAAGCAGACACGGGGTAAGATAATCAATCCTCATTTAGAAAGACAGATAGGATGTGTATTGGTATGACAGGAGTCTACTGCAGAAGGCATCTGAAAGACTCTACCTAGCAGTGTTTCAAAGCAGACACTAAGACTAATAACCAAACCTTCGGCAGAGTATAGGGAATCATATGAAAGAAGGGGAGGTAGTATGATGGGGAAAGAATAGGAGCTCCACAAGAACCAAATATATCTGGGCACAGGGGTCTTTTCTGAGACTGACATTCAACCAAGGACCATGTATGGATATAACCTAGAACCTCTGCTCAGATGTAGCCCGTGGTAGCTTAGTAACCAATTGGTTTCCCATAGTAAGGGGAACAAGGACTATTTCTAAGGAACTAAGCCACTAAGGAACTCAGTGGCTGGCTCTTTGACCTCCCCACCCCCCAAGGGAGAAACAGTCCTGTTAGGCCACAGAGGAGGACTTTGCAGACATGATAAAACAGGGTCAGATGAATGGGGAGGAGGTCCCCCCCATCAGTGGACTTGGAAAGGGGAAGGGCGGAGAGGAGGGAGGAAGGGTGAGATTGGGAGGGAATGAGGGATCAGGATACAGCTGGGATACAGAGTTAATAAAATGTAACTAATAAAAAAATAAAAATTAAAAAAAAACAATAAAAGAAATAAATATCGACTAGTTCATGTTTAACTTTGACTTGTTTTGCCATAAAACCTAGTCTTTTAACCACCTAATAGTGTGCACTGCTATATGACATTTATAGAATCTCCCCTGCATTGTACGATTGAGTCAATATCTGTCATTGCTAGCACTATGGTTTCAGAGACTGCATCTATTCTCCATATAGAACATCATGCAGGCTCACCTGACATGTGTTTTCATTTTAGAAATAGCTATTCTAAAATATTTGAATGGCTGTTTCATGACAGTGACAGATGAACTTTGGAAAATCTACGAATGGTTCCTTGCTAGTTAAGCTCATGGTTGATAAAAAACAATGTTAAAATATCATGAAGGCGAAGTTTATATGATCTGAAAATCTCTTATGGAAAAGAGGGGGAGGCAGATAAATAAATATATATGAAATTTATATATGTAATATAAAAGGTCTTTGAAAAAAAACTGAGGAAAACTACCTGAGCATAAATTGTATGTTCAATGAGAGTAAAAGCACAATTAGCAATTCCATGTTAGTTACTTTTGTGCTGCAGGACTAAGACAAAATCTTCCTGAAACTCCTACAATCCCAAGAAGCACCTTGAGTTAACATTATGAGAACTTACGTTCTCAGAAATGTTAGAAAGAAGCATTTGAAAGAGAAACCAAAATAAGTGATGTTTCTTAAATAGGAATTAGAAGAAAATGAATTACTTTATCACTGGAAGGCTGTAAACCAAACTGAATATCTGCAATTATTTCCAGTGGTGATTGGCATTCCCTTGTTGACAGTTAACTAAAGGAGAGAACAAGATACTCTATTTTTTAGAAGAAAAGCAGGGAGAACTGTGGTTTAGAAACTTTCTGAGAGAGCAGAACTTAGTAGAAAAGCAAGAAACAATGATTGTGCTTCCAACTTCACATGTCCAGGATCATGGCTATAGGAGAAAATGTCATGCCTGAGGGTAACGGGTCCTTAAGAAGACTGTCCATGTGAATTAATCATGAATAAGACCATCAGATCAGAAAAACAAATATATTTGTCTTGTCACTTAGAAAAGAGTTCATCTACAAATTAATTACTTTTATAATTTATATATTGCTCCTTAAAAATCAAAATGTCTTGGTAAAGAACAAAACATGTAACTCAAAATACAGGAATAAATGTGGGAAGTGTAAACAAATATGATAAACAGCTTCACAATTTACTAACAAATTAGTATCCAAAGAGTGAGATATGAATACAATAATCAGTACTTACATGTCAAAAATATAATAAGGCCCAATGACATCCTTCTCTAGAATCTAACCTACTGAGAAGCTCTATCCCTTCCCAACCATGCCTTCTCCTCAGTCCTAATCTACTCTGGGTCCCACACCCAGTGTCCTGGCCTATTCCAGCCACCCACAGTCTTCATTGAAATTTAACTCTGATACCTCACAGGACCGACTCTACATCCACCATTCACAAGTCCTGCCTATGACTGCATCCAACAAACTAGATCTCCCAATCTGTTTGCCATTATCTATCCCAGTGAGCCTCCTTGATATATCCTAATGCCAACAATGTTCCCAAACTAACATATCTAGCCTGGGTCCCACATACAGTGCCTCTGACTCCTGCAGCACAAATGATTTCTAAGCTACAGCCAGAAAACTTCCCAACTGTTCCCTAACCCCTCTCTTGCCACATTTAACTTTTTTCCCCAAGCTGTATCTACTCCTCTAGCACAGACTTGAAAGGCACATGCTATACAAGAGCTCAGTCCTCTCTACACACCTAAGTTCATTATACCTGAGCCATTTCTAACCTCTAGGACTAATCTTCCCACATACCCTCTCAATCTGCTCTGTTCATATCATACTTAGAACTAGCAATGGAAGTCCACATGTCTAGATCCCATCCCAAAATTACCTACAATATAAGAGGTCAATCCAGTATCTTTTCTATAAAACCCACTAGTCCTAGAGAAATATTTGCAAATGAGTATTATTCATGAACCAAAGTACATAGAATTTAAAAGAACAATTACAAATATCATCAAAGGTTTTAAGGAGTTTAAAGAAGATACAAGAAAGCAACTCAGTATATTAAAAAGAAATAAAGACTGCCTCTGACATAATCTGATTGACCTGCTCTTTGATCACCTCCCCCTGAGGGGGAAGCAGCCTTACCAGGCCACAGAAGAGGACAATGCAGCCAGTTTTGATGAGAACTGATAGACTAAGATGAGAAAGAAGGAGAGGAGAACCTCCCCTTTCAGTGGACTTGGGGAGGAGCATGCATGCAGAAAGGGGAGGGAGGTAGGATCGAGAGGGGAGGATACAAAATGAATAAAGTGTAATTAATAAAAAATTAAAAAAAAGAAATAAAGAACTTAAGCAGAATAAATACCCAAGAAGACATAAACATAAGACTGATGTGGAAGACAATCAAAAACTTGAGAATGGAATTAAATAAGTAGATAGAAACATTGAAAAGGACTCAAGATAAAAACGAAAACAGAACTAAAGAACCCAACAACACAACTAGAAAGTTCAAAGGAAAAATGACAGGTAGAATAAATAAACAAAGATAGGCTATCAGGATTCAAAGTCAAAGGATCTAGACCAAATAAAGAATTGTTCTGCCCAGTTCACGAGCCCCAAAAGACCAGGAATAACTAGACTCCGCTGTAAATACATGAGATTCTTTTTATTGTAAATTACAAGCTGCAGCTTGGGCCCACACCCCCCACCACTGAAGAGGTGGGAGCCGAGCACCCTTTCCCAGGTTAGTTGGGTGATTTAAACATTCTGTCTATCCCAACATGCCCAAGGCAGGGGCAATTCCTGCCTTGCAAGCATCTGTTTGTCAAAATGCTACATTTTGAATTGATTGGCTATAGGAAGGTTCCCAGACCATTAATGATCTGGGGTCCCTCCCTAGGGGGATGGGCCAGTTTCCTAGCAACTGTATCTGTAGTGGGTGGGGAAAGAATGCAGTGAGGCAGCCTTTCCCCTCAGGGCATTACTGTACTCCTTTATCTACCTAGTTCAGGCCTTAATTAATTATAGCTGCTAATTTTTAATCTTTTGGTCTCTCAGAAAAAAATATGAAACACTTTAAAAACAACACAAGAAAGGAACGCACAGGAAATGTGGAACACCATGAAACACCATATATATGGTCTTTTCCATAAAAAGTATAATAAACATAGATGAAGAAGAATCCTAAGGCAATGGCATAGACCAGATATTCAAAAAAGGCACTTCCTCAAACTAAGAAAAGACACATCCATTTAGATACAAAATCAAACTGAATAATACATGGCTAAGGCTAGAGAAAACAATATTCATGTCATATTGTAGTTAAAATACAAAGTATACAGAACAAATAAAGTGTATTAAAAGCTGCAAAAAAAAAAGAAAAAACTTAAGTCACATATAAAGAAAAACCTATCCAAATAATAACTGATTTCTCAATGGAAACTGAAAGGCAGAAAAGTCTAAAGCAATGCATTGTAAGTCCTCAAAGACTCTGATTAATATACACCAAATATATTAGTATATTTGGTATATAA
This sequence comes from Rhombomys opimus, assembly GCA_010120015.1. Lineage (NCBI taxonomy): Eukaryota > Metazoa > Chordata > Mammalia > Rodentia > Muridae > Rhombomys > Rhombomys opimus. The sequence continues at coordinate 1,171,508 of REGO01000432.1, read as the reverse complement.
TAATATACAAAAATATCCAGCAGTATTGAATAAGAAAAAAAATCTTTCCATAACAAACAGGCTAAAAAAACTTTACATCCAAAAAGAATAAAACCTAAAGGAACTATAGGAATCAATATTTCATGCTAAAGAGAGAACTGAGCACAGCAAAAACAAAAACAAAAACAAAACAAAAACAAAAAAACTATGGAATACCATAAATTACAATACAATATCAAATACAATGGCATAATTATTAAAACACAAAGTATCACTGAAACACACACACACAAATCAACAACACAATGACCAAAATTAACACACTCACATTTAAATAGTAACTTTAGATCAAAAAACATGGGCTGACTGAATGTATTGAAAAACAAAATTTATCTATTTGTTGTCTCTAAGACACACATCTTAACTTTAAAGGTAGGCATCAACTCACAGTAAAAGATTGAACAAAGTATTCCAATCAAATCAGATGTAACTAACCTAATAGCTGATAAAATAGACTTCAACCTAAAGTTAATCAGAAGAGACAAAGACAGATACTATTTTCTAACCAAAGGAATACTTAACCAATAAGGAAGACATATCCTAAACACATGCACCAATATCTGTGACAAACAGTTTCACCCACAGAGACACACACAAAATATACTACTGATTTAAACACACGCATTAATGGCAATCTATTAATAGCAGTTTATTTCTGTACACCACTTTCCCCAATAAAGAGGTCATCTGGACAAAACAATAAACACATTAAATTAACCTAACAAATATCTACAAAATATTCCATCTATGAGCCATGGATTCACACCTAGCAGCACATGAAGACTCTTTAAAACAGACTACATGAAGGAACATCACACAAATCATCACAATTTCAAAATGATAGAAATCACTCCTTGTATCCTGTAAGATAAGGATGAAATAAAATTTGAAATTGGTAACAAACAAATCCCTCATAACAGTTTCATGGAAATTAAACAACTCAGTACTGAATAATGGATGGGTCAATGAATAAATCAAAAGAGGAAAAGAAAATTCCCTTGAGTTAAATAAAATATGAAAACACAACACAGCTAGACCTCTGGGACACATTGAAAACAATCCTACAAAGAAAATTTACCTCTGTAAATGATGCATTTAAACATCAGAAAGAACATAAATAAATGACAATGACTTACTGATACACCTTAAAAATTTAGGTCAATAAGAACATTGCAAATCCAAAACTAGTCAGTGGCAAGAAATAATTAAGGCCAAGCAGAAATCACTGAAATAGAAACAAATAAAGAAATGATTTTTTTAAAGATAAACAGGGAACAGATCCTTAGCCCAACTAACCAAAAGAAACAAAGAAGCAGAGAAAGAAAGAAAGAAAGAAAGAAAGAAAGAAAGAAAGAAAGAAAGAAAGAAAAAAGAAAGAAAAAAGAAAGAGAAAAAGAGAGAAACCAAATTAATAAAATTATAAATAAACATGGAAACATTATAAAAGACACCAAAGAAATTAACAATATTGGGGCTAGAAAGATGTCTCAGTGGTTAAGAGCACTGTCTGTTCTTCCAAAAGACCCGGGTTCAATTCCCAGCACCCACATGGCAGCTCACAACTGTCAGTAACTTCAGAGATCTGACATCTTTACACCAATGCACATAAAATAAAAGTAAATTAAAAAAAGAAATGAGAATCAAAAACATCACACTATGCTTCCAAAACACTGAAAAGTATTATGTGTCAATTAAATGCCAAAACTTAATGGTTCAAGTAGGGTTCATGTTTGATAGCCTGTTAATGCCCTAGACTTTTCTTTTCATCCGCTTGTCACCCTTCCTCATTTTGTTGACGAAACTGAGTTGTTTGCCTATGTAGAGATTGTCACTGCTGACTTTTATTGATTTCTTTTATTATTATTTTTTATATTAATCACAGGTTATTTACTTTGTATTCCAGCTTAACTATTATTTTATTTGTTTTATAAAATTTGTCCTAAACTATATTTGTATCCCTTTACTCCCTTCAATTCCTCTTATGCCCGCACCCACCAGCTCTCTCTCAAATTCATGACATTTTTTCTTGAATTATTATTGCTACATAAACACATATGTACACACTAATAAATGTATAAATACAAAAAAAAAAGAAATGAACAATATTATCAGGGAATATTTCGGGAACATGAACACAGTTAAGCTGGAAAACCTAAAAGAAATGGATAAATTTCTAGATTCAGCCAAAACACTAAGATTAAAACAAGAAAAAATCAACAACATAAACATCCATAATAAATGAGGAGATTCAAAAATTATAAAAAGCCTTCCAGCTAAAAAAAGTCAATGTCCAGTTGGATTCACAGCAGAATTGTGCCAGATTTTTAAAGAAGATATGTAGCCAATTCTTATATTATAAAATAAAATAAAATAAAAACAGAAAAAGCAATCTCAAACTCCTTCTAGAAAGCACTTTAATACGCAACCCAAGTAAAGAAAATAATAAATAAATAAATAAATAAATAAATAAATAAATAGAGCTTCAAACCAATATTGCTAAAGAACATAGGCTCAAGAAAGCTCAGTAAAATAACTGCAAACAGAATATTGACATACATCAAAAATATTCTCAAAGACAACAAAATTGTTTTTTTCCATGAAATACAGGGATGATTCAACATATGCAACTCAATAAATATAATAAGCTACATACATGAACCTTAAGACAAAAATCACTTACCATCTTAATAGATGCAAAAGGGGACTTTGACAAAACCCAGAATGCCTCCATGATAAAAGTCCTAGAGAGTGCAGGGCTAGAAGAAAAATACCACAACCATAATAAAAGTTATATGTGAGTAACCTGCAGCCAGTACCATCCTAAATTGAGTAAAGTGTGAAGCAATCCCACAGAAGTCAGAAATGATACTAGGAAATGCTCTGTTCCCGTTCTTTCTTAACGTTACACTTGAAGTATAATTAATACTATGATTCTGATGCCTTTTTCAGATATACTCACGGTGCTTCCTCCACTTATTTTGTATTTACCTCCCTCCTTGAGCATCAGAAGCTGTCTTTTCAGTTGTTGGTCAGGATTATCAAAGAGACTCCCAAAACATGCATGCTATTGCTGTTGCCAATAGTTATTCCCTCATAGGTATGTGCCTATGGACAAAGACACCATGTACTTCAGACGCAGGGTCCAGTATACCATGAGCTGGAACTGACTGAATTTTTACTCCCTAAGACAATATTCTTGATACAAAAAGGTGCATGTTAGCTTCCATCCCAAGGAACCACACAACAAACAGCATGGCAAGGTAAATCTAAAGATGCCTTAGTGGCATGTATATCTTGGCAGTGACCAATGCCTCCCTAGTTGGATTTAAGACCCATTCAGCATTATGCCCTATACTAGAAACCTAGCCAACCAGATTTATTCCTGTTTACCAGTCAACCCCCCAGGGCTAGTGAAAACGTGGGGCTTGCAGAAGAACCTGCAACAATCACTTTATTAATCAACACAATCCCTATCTAAACTCTAAATATTCTTCCTTTTAACTACAGATAAGTGTAATCTCAACAAGGAAACTTGTCTTTGGAAAAGACAGAGAATACAACAAACAAAAATGAAGAGTTTTGGAGCCCAGTCCAATAAACTTATTCGCAGAAGAAAAAAAAAGAAAAAGGAAAGAAAGCAAAAGCTTTTATACCTATCTGAGGTTCTGGGAACACTGTGGAGCACGACAATTTGTTATCCAATAGCAAATCGTCACTCCTGGAAACATAAATACAGGTTACAATGTACAGACTGAGCTGGTTATATTTAGGAAATGGGTGTGAATGTGTATTCACAAGAATATACATATATTCTCATAACAGAAAGGAGACTGTGAATTTGAAAGAGAGAAATGAGGGTATGGGCAGGGTGAGGGTAAGTTGAAGAGAGGAAAAGGAAGGAGAAAATGATGTAATTATATTTAAGTAAGAATAAAATTTATCATTAACTTTAACCTACCTGTGTAATAAGTAAAGGCACAGTCTTAACAGATATGTCAGGAAATGTCTTTCCATCTATTCCTTTCCAGACCATATATTAATATAAATATTATGCAAGACAATTTACCAAAGTACTTCAACATTCTCTCATAAGCATTTTCTGCCCCAGATCTTGGAAAAAAATCTCTTGAAATATACATAAAGCTATACAGGATATAATAATCTTGCTATTAAATATAAAGAAAAATGAAAAAAAACAACAAAAACAATGCAAACTTCACAAAGATGGTTTGGAAATAATCTTACAGAAGCAGACCTAGGAGGCCTGTGACAGTCTTACAGAAATGGAAATTTATTTTGACATCTTTAGAAAGAAAGTTGGTGGACATAAGCAGCAGATGGGTCTGCTGTGGAAATGGAGAGAGAGGGAAAACCCACTGCCTGGAGACCTTTGCTACAAAAAGCAAAGTGGAAATGCATCGTGTCTAAAAGCCTGTTGAGAAAGCAGAGTTTCAGAAAAACATCTCAAAGACATTTTTAAGTTATTATATCTTTGTGCTCCAAGTACTCAATCACCAGAAAATTTTTGATCATATATTTGTCCACCTCATGTAATATTTTATTCATCCTTTTGAATTTGATTAATATATTTTGATCTTTTTTACACACAACTGCTCTTCCTCTAACTCCACCCAGATCCAATCCCCACCCTCCTTTCCCATCATAATTTTATGTCTGCTTCTTGTACTTTTAGAGCTCACAGAGTCTAGTCTGTGCTGCTTACATATCAATGGGTGTTTGACTATCTTATAGGACATGGTTGACCTACCAGAAGCCATAATCTTATGGGAAACTGAGTCTCCCTCTTTAGAAATCATACACTGTCGACAGCTCTTCAGGTGCCTATAGGGATTTCTGAGCCTCCTTTTCTCTCCATGCTGGGGTGCTGACTAGTTTGATCTTGTGCAGGTCTTGTACATATAACCACAGATGTTGTGAGTACAGGATTTCAGAGGCCTGGTCCAGTCCCCCCTGACCACTGGCTCTTATGATCTTACTTCTCCTCTTTCAAGATAATTAGGTTGGGGTTTTATCATCTGATCTCCCAATAACTATAGTGTTCTTGATAATCAGACCTGTCTTTGAAATTTCTTGAAATTACATTATTTGTTTCTAACCATAGGTATGCCTTTAATGTGAAGAAAAATTTTGAATTTTAGAATACAGTTAGTTAGGTGATGAAAAAAGTTGCCAAGGTAGTTCATAGTTCTTGCACATCCCTCCTATTTCCTGAACTATAAACACACTTTCATGCTACCATAAGATACTTGTAACAACCAAGGAATCAACCTTTCTGCAGTGCTATTGACCAAACTTATCACGTTATTTATTCTTCAACTTTTTAAAAGAAACTGAGCTTCCATATTTTCCAAAACAGTACAAAAATATACACCAAATGCAGATGGTTCTATTAGTAGATTCATTTACTTTTTCTTCTGTGTGCATGTGTGTTCCCAGGTCTGTGCATATGCACCACATCCCTTCTGCTAAAGGGCCCAAAAATTGGCATTACAGTCTTTTGTGAGCTGTCAGTGTGCATGCTGGGAATGGGAGCACAGACCAGGTCAACTGCAAGAGTAGCAAGTGCTCTTCTTGCTGAGCCTTCTCTCCAGTCCCATAGAAAGTTTTTGTTTGTTTGTTTGTTTTTGTTTTGTTTTGTTTGTTTTAGTAAGAAATAGTCTCAAAAATTCCAAGGATGGGGCCAGAAGTCAGGAGTAAAACAGAAATTTGGATCAATAGAAAAAATAAATTCTCTGATTTTTTTTTTTATTAACCAAGTAAGTTATTGAGAAATAGACACCAGATTTATGGTGTAGTTTAGGAGGAACCAATGAGAAATCTCCCATTACTTGTGACTTGTGGGATAGTAATTGCTAACGTCTATGCAGACTGAATTGATGATGTGTCTCAGTGTTACAAAGGCATAAAAACCCTCATCTGTTTTCTTGCCCCATAATTCTCTACATGAAAAATTATGAGCACAAGATTGTTACCTTCCTATTATATTCATAAAAGAATGCAAGAATTCATTAAATTAACCGCAAATAAGTGAAAATCCTTCTTGAACAGACTCAGTAATAAAAAAAAAAGAAAGAAAGAAAGAAAAGACTTCACTATGGTAGTTGAGACTTTTTATTAGAAACGTTTATTCACTACACTTATCCTCTAGGGACGTAACATACTTTTCTATCCCATTAATAACACAATTATAAGATTTGCTTTGCTCATAAGCTTTAAACAAGCACAAATGTAAGGGCAAAAAAAAACTTTAAAATATAGCATATTGTTTTTAGAGGAATTAATCAGATTCTCTTAGTTTTCTGGTGCTTAGATAACAAACACTACCGACTTAAAAAAATAAAAATGTAGCATGCCACAGTTCATGAGCCCAGAAGGACACAACCAAGGCTGGTTCTTTCTTAGGGCTGAAAAACAGATGCACCCCACTGCATCCCCAAGAGTCTGGTGTTTTTCTGATAATCCTTAGTATTCTTTAGGTCAGTGTTCTTCTAGAAAATGTCTTTATGTTCAAACATAACTTATATGTAAAGCAGTGGTCTCATTCTGTGTTGAACCCTTAATATGTCACCGTGACCATCCTCTAAACTACTGACAACTTCAATGATTCTGTTTCTAAACAATGTCACATGCCCATGTCCTGGGGGTTGGGATTTATTATGTAATCTTGGAAGTGGTAAAGGACACAATTCAACCCCTTACACAAATAAATGCAAAAAAAACTGATTTAATGTCACTTCTATAAAATATACACACATACTTTTAAAAACTATGTCTTATTTAATTATTTTAATTTAAATTTACAATTACATATTTGATCAGTTATAAATTATTCAATAATATAAAAGCAATAATTATATAGCAAAATAATTGTACACATAATGTAAAAGATAATTTTTAACTTTCATAAAAAATATAAAAAGAACTACTATCTTGCCTCAGAAAAAGGAAAACATTCCTTAAACATGATACAAATAATATGAAAAATCAAGTTACTCAATTAAAATTAAGAAGTGTTGTTCTGTAGGTATACAGATTTTAGTATGTTTATCCTATCTTATAGGTCTAGTATCCATGTATATACCATGTGTCTCTTTCTGCTCCTGGGATATCTCACTCAGGATGATTTTTTTCTAGATCCCACCATTTGCCTGCAAATTTCATGATTTCCTTGTTTTTAATTGCTGAGTAGTATTCCATTGTGTAAAAGCACCACAATTTCTGTATTCATTCCTCTGATGATGGATATCTAGGTTGTTTCCAGGTTCTGGCTATTACGAATAAATCTGCTACAAACATGGTTGAGTAAATAAGAAAGAGGATCCGGGGTAAGATGATCAATCTTCACCTGGAAAGACAAAGGGAATCGACATTGGAAGTAGGAGAAAACAAGTAACAGGACAGGAGCCTACCGCAGATGGCCTCTGAAAGATCTATCTAGCAGTGTATCAAAGCAGATGCTGAGACTCATAACCAAACTTTGGGCAGAGTGCAGGGAGTCATATAAAAGAAGGGGGAGTTAGTATGACCTAGTGGGTACAGGAGCCCCACAAGGTCCAAATATATCAGGGCACAGGGGTCTTCTATGAGACTGTTTTTCCAACCAAGGACCATGCATAGATATAACCTATAACCCCTTCTCAGACATAGCCCATGGTAGCTCAGTATCCAAGTGGGTTCCCTAGTACGGAGGACAGTAATTATTTCTGACATGAACTAAATGACTGGCTCATTGAGCTTCCTCTCCCCCCACCCCCGAAGGGAGGAGCAGCCTTACTAGGCCACAGATAAGGACATTACAGTCAGTCCTGAAGATACCTTATAAGCTAGGGTCAGATGGAAGGGGAGGAGGACCTCCGCTATCATTGGACTCCGAAGGGGGCAGGGAGATGAGGGAGGAAGGGGAGGATGGGAGGGAAAGAGGGAGGGGGCTACAGTTGGGATACAAGTGAATAACCTATGATCAAAATTAAAAAATAAATTATAAAAAGAACTATTGTTCACAAAAGGACAGTAAGAAATAGTAACGCTAATAAAAGAATCTGTAATAAAATCCCTTACAATAAAACAAAAAAAAAATGAAAAATAATTTGCAAACAGCCAAATTAAAAAAAAAAAAAAAAGATCAAATGGAACAGGACAGGAGCCTACTGCAGAGCGACTCTGAAAGACTTTAACCAGCAGAATATCAAAACATATGCTGAGACTCATAGCCAAACTTTGGGCAGAGTGCAGGGAATCAGATAAAAGAAGGGGAGTAGAAAGACCTGGAGGGAACAGGAGCTCCACAAAGAGAACAACAGAACCAAAAAATATGAGTACAGGGCTCTTTTCTGAGACTGATACTCCAAACAAAGACCATGCATGGAGATAACTTAGAATCCCTTCACAAAAGTAGCCCATGGCAGCTCAGTGTCCAAGCGGATTCCCCAGCAATAGGAACAGGGACCATCTCTGACATGAACTCATGGGCTGGCCCTTTGACCACTTCCACAGAGGAAGACAATGAAGCCAGTACTGATGAGACCTGATATACTAGGGTCAGATGAGAGGGGAGGACCTCCGCTATCATTGGGATTGGGGAGGGGCATAGGAGAAGAAGAGAGAGAGGGAGAGCGGGATTGGGAGGAGATGGGAGAGGGGGTTACAGCTGGTATACAAAGTGAATAAACTGTAATTAATAAAAATAAAATAAAAAATTTAAAAAAATGATCAAATGATATATAAATGCATATTAAAGTGACATAAACCAGGCACACTGATAAGGGTATTAAAAGTTGTTCAACATAGTTTATAATTAAGAAAATCGAATTATGACAACTAAGTTCTTATTTTATGCCAGGAATTTGGCAAGTGTCCATAATGAATAAAAGCAATAAAAACATTTATGTATTACATGATTATCTATATATTATATCCATTAGTAATCCACACTCTTTGATGTCTGCCTTAGCAAATATATTTAACAAATATTAGGAACATGTAAGAGTCTTTATAGAATTTACATAAAAATTAACACAATGATGAAAGAACACTCATACTTATTAGAGCAAGTCAAACATTCTGAAAGAAATAAAAACTGATAGTCTCCAACCATGTAAACAACAAAGGTAAACAAAATCAAATTCTGTTAATGAAGGTCAAGGTATAAAAAGTATATCTGATGTTATTTTAACTTTCAAGTGTCTAAATAAGATATTTAAATTGTATGCCATAAAGAATATGGTATGTGCATACATACATACATACATACACAGGGGCATATAACTTATAAACAGTGGTAGCAAATTAGAACTTTTCTTAAAACCCATCTGATTATGTTTAATAAATTATAGGAAAACTGAGCAATCAAGAATTAAATAATAAATGGCTTAGTAAGGCACTTCTCTTCCACAAATACAGTTTGGAATTTTCACAACTTTTTACAAAAAAAAGAAAAAAAGAAAAGAAAAGTCACAAAACCATTGCCACCACCACCACCCAAAAAAATGAAATGAAAAAGGAAAGAAAAGCCTGAGGACATCCGATGGGTGTAAAGTTATGATTAGGTCTTCTATTTAAGTCATATGTTTATTTTTATATTTTCTTTGGTATTTCAAGTAACTCAGTATGATTTGTTTGATTATATTCTCATGAATAATTACTATGCTCTGAACTTCTTTAAGAAGTAACATAAGGGTGTTAATCTGGGTGGAGGGGAGGGGAGAAACTGGGAAAAGTGGGGGAAGGACGGCTATAGTCCTGATATATTATATAAGAAAAAAGTCTATTTTCAATAAAAGAAAAAAGAAGGAAATGATAGATTTGATTTTTCTTATACCTAATCAATCGTTTACATTCTTCCTATCAAAATAGCTTCTGCATTCCTCAAAAATGTTTTGAACCTAGTCCACATTCACTCCCTATCATTACATTGAAATTGTATTCCAATATCTACAATGAAACTAATGCTTTTGATAGATAAGTCAAGAAGTGTTTTAAATAAAATATATTAAGAAAATTACACAAAGACTTTTTAAAAGAATGGGGTATTCATTTTAGGGATTCATGAGTATGAAGTCCATAAAGCAGACTGGCAGGACTTGACAGGAATTAACACTATTGTCTTGAGGCTAAATTTCTTCTAGAAAATTGAATTTTTGCCCTTCAGACCTCCAAAAGATTGAATTAGCTCTGCTCATATTATGAGAAGCAATCTCCTTTGCTTAAAATCAGCTGATCAGAAATGTTAGCCATGTCTTCAAAATATGTTCATGGCAATGCTAGATTAATGTTAGATTAAATCATGGGATAGGATGTCTTTATTAAATCTATAGCTAGCGGCCTTCTTAGTAGGATTTACAACCATCTAACATCTCATCTTATGGGCCAAAATACTGACATAATCTGAAAGCAAAGAAGGAAGGAAAAAGAGAGGAGAAAGAAAGGGAGGATAAGATGGGAAAAAAGGCAGACTTATCTCAGTAACTTATGAATCTCAATACTGTATTATCATTGATTTCCCCCCAAAAGGACTGCACATATGTCACTGCACATATGCATGCTCTGTGTCACTGAAGCTGTATCCCCAGCCTTCAGTATTTTAAGCAACATAGATTGATTACCAAATTGTTCAAACAATGTAAATTGTGGCTGAGGAGATGGTTCAGTGCGTATAGCACTTGCTGTGCAAGAACAAAAAGAGTTCAGGCCCTCAACTCTCAGGTGAAAAAAACAAAAAACAAAAAACAAAACAAACGTGTGTGGGGCTGAGAATACAATCCCAGCACTACGAGGTGGGAGGAAGTTATCAGAAAAACCTCAAGGTCTGTAAGCCATGCAGTCTAGCTGAAAAACTGGCAAGATCCTGGTTCTGTGGAAGACCACATCTGTCTCAAGGGAATTAGAGGGTGACTGAGTGGGACACCTGAGTCCTCTTTTGAAATATTAATTTAAATATATAAGTTTGACTATACATAGATCGAATATATATGTTCAAACATATATTTAAATTATGTATATATGAATTAAATATATATGTATACATATGCATATGATCACAATTAAATATATGTGTATACATATACATATAATCACACACACACAAAGTATAAGACGATGGATCTGTCCCTCAGCAGCTATTCTTAGTGCCTTTTTTTTTAACGAAATGGTTTGAAAAGCTCATACCTATAAAGAAGGAAAGCTCAAATGTACTCCAGACTCTAGAGACCACATTGCTGCTATGTGTGGAGGGTGTCAGACTCCACTGATGCATCTGTCTCCTGGGTAGAATTGAGACTGAGATGGTTGGTTAGGTAGGAGACAAAAGAATAGCAACTCCTCTCTGAGTCCTGTCAGATAAGAAATAAAGACAGGTTGGCCCCAACATGACATAATGTAAGGTCAAATGAATGTCTCCTCAGGCTGAACGACAGGAACACATTTGTGGAAGAGAATAACATCCTCTAAGAATTTAACATTTCTGTTCTACCCCAAATTGCCCTTACAACAAACAAAACAAAAAATTGCATGAAATTGTTTAAAGTCGCATATCCTGTTTCTAGTTAACTCTCTGACAATTTAATTATTCCTTCTCTGGAGAAGCAAAATATTCCTGAGACAGGACTCGAGTATTTCTCACAGTACTTTCATTTCATCTGAGCTGTCTCCCTGGAATGTCACAATTGTTAGCACACTACCTTGTTTAATGGCTTTCACGTCAGTAAATCTGGTGGACCAAGCTTATTTTAAAAATGGGTTCCCTTGGTAAATCTGTACCAGCCAGCAATTTTCTTAGCAGCAGTTTGATAATTATATAGATTTTACTACATGAAAACTCATCTCTTGATACCTTAAACCCAGTAACTTCTGAGCTAAAACTCTCTAATGGCCAAATCTCTAATGGTCTCAATTGATCTGGCCAAGTCCTTCGTAAAAGCATCCTAATACTCAGAAGAGAAGTAACTGTGACCTGTTATATTTATGTGCCTCTAGAAATAACAGGACCTTCTATGACCTTCTATGCACACAAAAAAAGATACACTGATACAGGTATCACTTGTATACGTTGAGTTGACATAAAAAAAAATTAAAGACTGGCTCTTTGACCACCTCCATCCCCCCGAGGGTGGAGCAGACCATCTAGGCCACAGAGAAGGACTTTGCAGCCAGGCCTGAAGATACCTGATAAACCAGGCTCAGATGAAAGGGGAGGAGGTCCTCCCCTATCAGTGGACTTGGAAAGGGGCAAGGAGGAGATGAGGGAGGGAGACTGGTATTGGGAGGGAATGAAGGAGGGGGATACAGCTGGGGATACAAAGTTAATAAATGTAACTATTATTAAAAATAGAAAGAAAGAAAAATAATAATTAATGAAGTACCCTCTTGCACCTTTTAACGTCTTAGTTATTATAAACTTGGAGACTCTTGCTTCCCAAGGATCTGCTCTTCCAAATCTCTGGCTGCTATTCTGTTCTATTCTCTGGGCATCTTATACAAATTAACTACCTTCACTTGGGAATAGCATTACTATAAATGAAACTCAAAGCATCTAAGTATGAACTCAAGCTTTATCAGACCTAAATGCATTATTTAGGCTTCCATATCTAACAAAATGGAAAATCTCATTCCCCTCATAGACTGGAAGCTATTCATGACTTTACCTGACTAATTGCTAAGTGGATTTCTTGGTCTCATAGGATGATGTAAATATTGGATTACTAACTTTTCTGGTGTAATGACTGCAGACTCATCTGTCTTTTTCATGAGTAGACACTAGACTGCTGTCTTTAAAAGCCCTCTGTCTGGACTTCTCAATCACTGTAAGCTTTTCTATCCATTAAGATATGAACGATTGCATTAAAATGTTGGCTTTAGAGACCACCACTGGTCATGCATTTTCTTTTTCCCTAGAGCAAAGTCTTGCCCTCCTTGTTCATACCCAATGGGTTGTACCAAGTTACCTAAAGTCTCCCCTGACTTCTTTGAAAAATGACTCTTTGATCTCAGTATTCTTCTGGCTACTCACTCTTTACTCCTGACTGAACATATCTTTTTTCTTCTGTGGTGACCTTCTATTTAGAAACCTAAGAATGGGGCTATTAACCCAGGCATGTGATCTATTCTACTCAGTTATGCTGAGTTCCATCCCATACCAGAAGCCAAATGTGTACAGTTGCTGAAAATGGAGCCTTACTTGGGCCTTCCAGGCACTCAGAAAAGGAGAAAAATATATTCCCACAGTAGATAGGCTTTGGAGTGGCTCACAGCTTTTATGTGCCTTGGAGATAAGTAATTTTTAAAGGCATATGGTGCAACAGATATGACAACAATATTCACTCCTCTTCTCCCTATCTCACAGTAAGCTAAATTCTAGCTATTCATTCATCACATCACCCTTCTCCCTATCCCAACCTTTTACAAGCAAATATAGCTTAATCTCTTACATGTGTATACACTCAAGATTACCATCAATAACTCAATGTGATTTTTCATGGACAAAACTGAGAGGAATCCCTGTGGGACCCACAACTTTGTGAGTCTGTAAAATTGCTCTTGCACTTCACAAGAGACTTTGTGAGGGATTGTTAGGAGGGCATTCTCCAATAAATCCCACTAACCATAGTGGTATATAACCATGCAACTGAACAAATGTGTATATACTGGACCAAAAAATAAATCCTAAGGAATTTCAAGAAACTCAAGAAATTAAGCACCAACAAATCAAGTAATCCAATTAAAAAATGGGGTACAGAGCTAAACAGAGAATTCTCAACAGAGGGATATCAAATGAAAGGGAAACACTTAAAGAAATAATCAACGTCCTTAGTCAGCAGGGAAATGCAAATCAAAACAACCCTGAGATTCCAGGTTGCATCCATCAAAATGCCTAAGATCAAAAATTCAAGTGACAGCACATGCTGGAGAGGGTGTGGAGAAAGGGGGCCCCTCCTCCATTGCTGGTGGGAGTGCAAACTTGTACAATCACTTTGGAAATCAATCTGGTGCTTTCTTAGACAATTAGGAATAGGGCTGCCTCAAGATACAGCTATATCACTTTTGGGCATGTATCTGAAAGATGCTCAATCATACAACAAGCACATTTGCTCAACTATGTTCATAGCAGCTTTATTCATAATAGCCAGAATCTGGAAACAACTTAGATGTCCTTTAATATAATAATGGATACAAAAATTGTGGTACATATACACAATGGAATACTACACAGCAATTAAAAACAAGGAAATCATGAAATTTGTAGGCAAATGGATGGAGCTAAAAAAGATCATCCTGAGTGAGGTAACCTAGAAGCAGAAAGACAAACATGCTATATACTTGCATATAAATGAATAATAGACATATAATTTAGGATAAACAAACTAAAATCTATTGTCCTAAAGAAGCTAAACAACAAAGAGGGCTCTAGGAAGGATTCTTAGTCCTCACTCAGAAGAGCAAACAGGATAGACATCAGAAGTGGGAGAAGACAGGGAACAGGACAGGAGCTTACCGCAGAGCACCTCTGAAAATCTCTATACGTAGATACCAGCAAGGTATCGAAGCAGAAGCTGAGACTCATTGCCAAACTTTGGGCAGAATGCAAGGAATCTTGTGGAAAAGGGGGGAGGTAGAAAAACCTAGACAGGACAGGAGCTCTACAACGAGACCAACAAAGCCAAAAAATATGGGCCTAGGGAGTCCTGCAGAGATTGATGAATCAACCAAGGACTATGCATGGAGAGGACCTAGACCCCCTGCTCATATGTAACCATGGCCAGGTCAGTGTCCGTGGAGGTACCCTAGTAAGGGGAGCAAAGGCAGTCTCTGGCATGAACTCAGTTTGCATGCTCTTTGGTCATCTCCCCCCCACCCCACCCCCCAGCGAGGTGGCCTTACTAGTCCACAGAGAAAAAGGATCCAGACAGTCCTGATGAAAGGTGATAGGCTAGGGTCAGATAAAAGGGAAAGAGGACCTCCCCCATTAGTAGACTAGGGAAAAGATGGGGGAAGGGAAGAGAGGGGCTGAGAGGAGATGAGAGAGGGACTACAAAGTGAATACAAACTGGGATACAAAGTGAATAAATTGTAGTAAATAATAATAATAATTAAAAAAAGAAATTTCAAAAAAACTAAAAACAAACATTAGTTTTAATACCACTTAATTAAGAAGAAAACTAGAAGAACTAGTCATTGGATCATAGATAAAAGAGAAAATCATGACTAAAAATAGCACAAAATTGTTAAAGATAGCCCAAATTCTGAGATGTGACTAAAACTATGATTTTTAAGAAAAAAATAACTTAGGCCAAAACTTTGAAATTTTAGATGAAATAGACAATTTTACAAAGATAAAAGTTGCTTTACCGTTTCACAAAATAATACTAGCAACAACAACAAAAAAAAAGTGGAAAGTATTTCTACTACCCCTAAGGCAAACCACGTCCTAACCCTATTCTGTCAAACATTTAAGAACAAATAATTTCTGTCCTACAAATGCTCCTCCAGAGACTGAAATATGATGAAATGTGATTCGTTCACTATATGAGGCTTGCTTCATCTTTATAATGAAACTGTAAGCACAATGCTGAAGAAGAAAATCCCAGTTCATTCTAACTCACAAAAGTATAAATTGGAAAAAAAAGAAAAAAGAAAAAAATATCTGTCAAAAAAAGAGTATCATAAAATAATAAAAATGTAATACAGCAGAGTTAATTTCACTCTACACAGAAATTCAAGGCTAAGGTGGCATTAGGAAACAGCTGTTGTCATTTGCCACATCAGCATGTAAAAGATGAAGTCATACCAAGTGTGACTGGATATAGGAAAAGATTCCACACTCATTAATTGTATCATCTACATGTCTTCTTAGATAGCAATGTATCAGTGAAAGTTTGTAGATAACAATTCGCCACCCTTGCAGAACGCCGAGTATAAGGCATGTGCCAGGGACCATACTACGTCCCTGCTAAATTATGTGCTAAGGCCTTATTCACAATTTAGAGATCACAATATAGAAATTCACAATTTAGAGCCTTATTCACAATTAATTTAGAAATCAAGCCTTTGGGGGCAATTTCATTTAGATGACAATATGTGAGATCCTCAAGATGGCATTAGTGTCTCTACGGAAAAAAAAAAAAAAAAAATAGTATTTCTTGCTCTTTCTCTTTTCCTTGTGATGCAATGAAAAGTTGCCATTTTATAGCCAGGCCTGACCAGTCACCAAATTTTCGACCACCTCAGCCACTAAATCTGCCATCATCTGGGCCATGAACTTCTTAGCTCCAAAATCCTATGGAATGACTATATTCCAACACAGTCTCATCTTTAAACCACATAGTTTATAGTATTTTGTTACAGTGACCAAATATGACTGAGAGAGAACACTAAGAGTATGGTGAGGTTATCATATATCATGTATATGTGTATATCATATATATTATAATCTTAAAACTGCTACAAAATACTCAATTAAAAAAAAAACACTTCCTTGCAAACTAAAAAGGAAGAACAAGTTCCTTTACCTATAAAAGATATTTTTGATGCTGGGCATGGTGGTGCATGCCTTCAATCCCAGCATTCAGGGAGGCAGAGGCAAACAGATCACTGTGAGTTTGAGGCCAGCCTGGTCTATAAAAGCGAGTCCAGGACAGCCTAGGCTATACAGAGAAACCTTGTCTCAATAAGCAAACACAAAAGATATTTTTGAGAGCCTGGCAAAAGCCACAGAAGCAACATGGTACAGGAAGATCACCAGCTAACCAGCTTCAGTGGGTATCTTATAACCTCTGCATACACACTGTGATATGTGATATCTACTCGCCAGACACACAGTTATTATGGATTGTATCTAATATAAAACCCTTACAGAAATATTTATCTCATACCTAATGGCAAATATTGGCATTATTTTTAAGTGTAATACTGAAATTATTCCACTACTATGCCTAGGCAATTAGTAAGAAAAGAAAAAAATAAATAAAAATTATCCAGTTTGATATTGGGAAACGTTGCTATTATTCACAGATGATAAAATTTTTGTGCGAACAAACTTTTAGTAACTATTTGTTTAAATATGCATTTTAAGGTCGATGGGTTCTAAACTAATATAAAACAATCAATACCATTTGCATTCCTATAACAAACTACTATAAAAAATCATTTGAAGAATTTAAATACAATATGTCCAAGTGAAAAGATGATGTTATAGAGTTATAACACTTCAATATTTTACCGAAGATTATTGCAGTGCTTACTAGGTAGAAAAGACTGTAGATAAATTGAAAGCATAGTAATGTAATAATACCAAATATCTCCTGATTGGTCCAGGGATCCATGAAGCTCACTCAAAACTTCAGCAAAATTTATTGTCCCTGTTGTCTGCATAATGTGCTAGTATTGCTTTGGAAGCAATTTGAGGACAATATGGCGTATGAACCACCAATTCCCTTTCCTAGACTACTCTAAAAAGATATTCTAAATCCTTGTTCATGTGAGCCAGAATACTTATTCAGTCATGCCAGTAGCATTTCTGCTCACAGTAGCAGGAATTTTCATATTGATTTTCTATTACTGCAATAAACAATTACTAAAAATACAGTGGCACAACATAAGTTTAATTTCTAGAGTTTTGTTAAAAAGTATGACAAGATTGGCTGGTGAGATGGCTCAGAGGTTACGAGCACTAACTGCTCTTCCAAGGGTCCCGGGTTCAATTCCCAGCAATCCCATGGTGGCTCACAACCATCTAGAATGAGATCTGGTGACCTCTTCTGGGGTGCAGGTGTATAGACAAACAGAGTACTGTATACATAGTAAATATTTAAAAAAAAATGACAAGAGTATCAACTGTACATGCCTATTCCCAACCCCTGAACTCAAGCTTGAAGGATTCTTCTTCAAAGAAAAATAAGACTCAGATCTTTGGCATTCTTCGCAGCATCTTAAGGGAACCATTATTCTTCTTACTACGAGTGAAATAAGCAAATCAATGTGCTGTTCTATGACAATTTAGAAAAAAAATATATATAACATCTATGTTTTCCGGAATATATTATTTATTCTCGTCATCAACCAGATCATTTTTATTATTATAAGTGGTGGTTATGGTGTGTGTCTGTATGCTTGAAGAGGCCAGAGAGGGCATGAAATCACCTTGAACTTGAGTTGCAGGCCGTCAGTTTTAAGCTACTAAGTGTGGATGCTGGAATCCAAACACTGGTATTTTCAGAAGACTAGCAGGGCTTTTTAACTACTGAGCCATATATCCAGTCCTTGAAAATCCAGTTACTGAGTTGGCTGAAATAGAGAAAACAATGATCTGCATGGGATTTGGAGAAGGAAGCAAAGCAGCTTCCACTGTTGCCAGGAAGTCAATCATTACAGTTTGCTAAGAGACGAAAGCCGCAAAAGAACCTGCTGCTTCCCCACACTCTTCCACTCCATGGAATTTGTCTTCTTCTGTGCAATTTAATACTGGCTCTAGCTCTACCACCAAATGCTTCTTGATCCCTCCTATGGATAGCTCTCTTTTCTTTTTCTTTCGTTCTTTATTTTTTAGTAATTACAGCTTATTCACTTTATATCCCAACTTTAGCACCCTCCTTCATTCCTTCCCAATCTCACACTCCCTCCCTCTTCTCCAGCCATGCTCCTCCCGCAGTCCACTGATAAGGGAGGTCCTCCTCACCTTTCATCTGACCCTAGCCTATCAGGTCTCATCAGGACTGGCTGCATTGTCTTCCTCTGTGGCCTGCTAAGTCTGCTCTCCACTCAGGGAGGGGGTGAGGTCAAAGAGCCAGTCACTAAGTTCATGTCAGACACAGACCCTGTTGTCCTTATTAAGGACCCTACTTGGACACTGATATGCAATGGGTTACATCTGTGCAGAGGTTCTAGGTTATCTCCATGAATGGTCCTTGGTTAATGTGTCAGTCTCAGAAAATACCCCTGGGCCCAGATTTTTTTTCTCTCCTTGTAGAGCTCCTGTCCCCTCCAGGTCTTTTTATCTCCCCCTTCTTTCATGAGATTCCCTGCACTCTGCCCAAAGTTTGGCTGTGAGTCTCAGCATCTGTTTTGATACCCTGCTGGATAGAGTCTTTCATAGGCCCTCTATGATAGGCTCCTGTCCTGTTCCCTGTTTTCTCTTTCCTCCAATGTCCATCCTGTGTGCCCTTCTGACTGAGGATTAACCATCTTCCCCAGGGTCCTCCTTCTTATAAGCACTGACTGCTCTTCCTAGGGTCCTGAGTTCAATTCCCAGCAATCCCATGGTGGCTCACAACCATCTAGAATGAGATCTGGTGCCTCCTTCTTGCTTAGCTTCTTTAGGTGTACAGATTTTATTATGTTTATCCTATATTATATATCTATTATCCATTTATAAGTGAGTATATATCATGTGTATCTTTCTGCTTCTGGGTTACCTCACTCAGGATGATCTCTTCTAGATCCCACCATTTGCCTGCAAATTTCATGATTTCCTTGTTTTTAGTTGCTGACTAGTATTCCATTGTATAAATGCACCACAATTTCTGTTTCCATTCCTCAATTGAGGGGCATCTGGGTTGTTTCCAGCTTCTGGATATTACTTACCTTGTGTAATGGCTTTCAATTCCTTTGCAAGCTTTGATTTGCTAGTCATGATTCTACCTCAGGTTACACCTGGTTAGACCTTGAACTCTCTTCTATAAATTCACACCTCCAGGGACCCCTACTTCATGTAAGATCAATTGCTGTTTTAAAAAAAATCTCTTATTTTCATGATACACATAGTAGTACTCTTCTCTAAATGAACCCTTAATGAATACATTTCATAAAATCTGAATGAACAGTTTTGTATTGTCATATTCTAATATCATGATAGGAAAGCCAGCGGAATAGACATATAATGATTTCAGTTAATGAAATGCACACTTGTTGCCTTGAGGATGTTACAAATCTTCAGTCCTATGCAGAATGAAAACTTCTTTGCCTCTTATAATGAATACCTTGACAAAATCCATCAGATGTTTAGTGGTAGACACTGGCCCTAGCTCCCATATATCCATCTAAGGAGACAAATTCTCTGACAGGATTTTCTTTACCCTAAAAAGAAGAATGAAAGGCAGCTCAATAGTTGTATGCCAACCCTTCTCTAGAAACAAACTGAGGTCACTGTTGTGTTTCTCATTCATTAAGCTCTGTCAGTGTCAAGTGTCTGTCAGTGTGCTAAAAACAAATTCATTTATTACACACACACACACACACACACACACACAAGTCTAACAGAATGCCAATCTTGCTCTGCACTTTACAAGTGGACTGGTGCCTTCCAAGTTTAAGTGGCTTCCTACAAACCACATGTGCCTGGAGATCTGGGCAAAAAGCCCAGTTCCTACCGAGTCTGGTACCTGCAGTAAGCTAGCAAGGGATTCAAAGTTAAAAACAAAACTGTGCAAAGCAACAATGTCCACAAAACATATTTAAGAAAACTATTGTGTTCTGTGGCACCTGGCATTTCCTCTTTGGGCATCAATTAACCTTCCAGTGCAGTCCAAACAAACCGGCTCCTACACTGATGAACAAATTCATGAAAAGGTAAGACAGGTCATGGAGAACATGGAAGGTCAAACACAGTGTAATGAGGTCCTGATTCTCAACCGATTGAGCTTCAAGCTCTGGAGCCAGGTGTGTCTAAGTTTCCATCAGAACTCCACAAATTGATAAGAAAGAGAAAACCTTTAATAGCTCCAATAATTCTATTTTACAACTGTAAAATATAAACTAAATTGATTTAAAATGTGAAATCCTATGACTTTTTTTTCTCTCATTACTTAACCACTGATGGGAAAAGTAACACTTTCCTGAATAATACATCTACTTTATAATTTCTACTTTCAACTTTCTGTGCTCCTATAACAATAATGTTTTTTGTTTGTTTGTTTGTTTTTGTAATTCAGCTCAAACTACCTTTTTCAAAATATCCAAATATAAGGCCATATATGGATATACATACCTGCAGTCCCAGCAGTCAGGAACCTGAGGCAAGAGGATTTCAAGTTCAAAGCTAGCCTTGGTTACATAAGGGAGGTGGAAGGAAGCCTGAGCTACATAGGAGGACCCTAACCCTAGTTGTTTTTGCATAGAAATCTTGCCTACCGTGACCAGGCCTTAGTTCATCTTCTGTCACTGAAGATAAAAACTTAAAAATAATAAAGACCCCATTGGACATAATCACAGAACTTCAATTTATTACTTGGTTGCAATACAAGGTTGCAACAAAACACCTTCAGGACCAGCATTAAGGCCAGGTCTTAGATGTCAATGGGACATGGTAAAGCAAAAGAAAAGTTCAGTTCAGGGCTAAACTAAAACAAAAACCATAAAAGTTCACTAAACCACAAGTTAATTACACCTAAGAACACTGGACAGATCATATTAATGTATTCAGTGCCAAAAATTGCATGTGTTTGGGTGAAAGAGGTATTAGCCATGATTTCAAACTGAAACTAAATGCACCATGTCTCTTCAATAGCATCAAGGATCCAAGGACAAAGCGTTCAGACTGGCATGTGAGGTGGTCAGAATACTGCCATTTCCATGAAGAAATTAGGTTAGAGCAGAGGTTAAGCAGAAACCTTCTGTGAAATATACAAGCCCTACTCGTGGCCTCACATTTCATTGCTTAAGGTATTTGTTAGGCTGAATTACATCCAAGTTCATTTTTTTAGTAGGGCCTAAGGGTTTTACAGTAAGCTACAATAATAATGCCAAAAGATTCTAACAGAAGTATTACCATTTCAGAGCTGTCCCAAAATTAAATATAAAAATTCCTATCATTGCAAAGTTTTCTGAGAGGAACTGAATCTAAATATTGAAGGTTTTCTAAATTAAAGCCCAATATTGAAGTCCCAAAGTCCAAACTCAATACAGCTTGCCTTTGTGAATTATCATTTAATCACCATATATCACTCTAATTTGCTGACACCTCGCCTCGTATAGCAGAGGTGGTGTTCCCTAATCAGCAGAAGCCTTGGTTTGCTCATAGGACTCAGCACTATCCTTTAGGAATTCTTGCTGGATTGTTTTTTTTTTTTTTAATTTTATTTTTCTCATTAGTTACATTTGGTTAATTCTGTATCCCAGCTGTATCCCTCATTCCCTCCCCAATCCCCCCCTCCCTCCCTCATCTCCTCCCTGCCCCTTTCCAAGTCCACTGATATGGGAGGACCTCCTCTCCTTTCATATGACTCCGTTTTGTCAGGTATCTTCAGGACTGGCTGCAAAGTCCTCCTCTGTGGCCTAACAGCACTGCTCCTCCCTTGGGAGGTGGGGAGGTCAAAGAGCCAATCATTGAGTTCCTGTTAGAAATAGTCCTTGTTCCCCTTACTATGGGAAACCAATTGATTACTGAGCTATCACGGGTCACATCCGAGCAGAGGTTCTAGGTTTTATCCTCTCATGGTCTTTGGTTGAGTGTCCATCTCAGAAAAGACCCTGTGCCCAGATATGTTTGGTCCTTGTGGAGCTCCTATCCTTTCCACATCAAACTCCCCTTCTTTCATATGATTCCCTGCACTCTGCCGAAGGTTTAGTTTTAAGTCTTAGTATCTACTTTGGAACACTGCTAGGTAGAGTCTTTCAGATGCTTTCTGCGGTAGACTCCTCTCATACATTCAATGCATATCCCATTTGTCTTTCTAAATGAGGATTGATCATCATACCCCGTGTCCGCTTTCTTGATTACCTTCTTTAGGTGTATAGATTTCATTATGTTTATCATATCTTTTAGGTCTATATAAATGAGTATATTCCATGTTTGTCTTTCTCATCAGAAACCGTGAAAGCTGGATTGTTTAATAATAAGTTTCTCTTGAGCTTTACTGGAAAGAACTTAAAATGCCATGTGGCAAGTTACAGGGTATTTGCAGCCCTGTACTCACATCATTCAAATGAATAAACCAAGCCAATTCCAGCCCAACATTCATTTTTATATGTAGGTAGGGGTGTAGTTAGAGTCAGTCTACATCTATTCCTATTTTTTTTTCTTTTGGATCCAGTGCTGAGAACCTGAACCCAAACGGAAAGTCTAGTTCATTTTTCAATTATAGCTAACCTGTTTACCTTATGTTTGAAAAGTTATACTTTCACCAACAGAATCATTTATCCTCTAAGAAAATGGCATTGGAAATGTTATCATATTATCTCAATTTGTAGGAAATTTCCAATTTCTAATTTCTTTGCTCTACTCTCATCCTCATTCTAATTTAAAATGCGTGTCTTTTTTTTCCACCAGTGTATATCCCCCAAACCAGTACTGAGTTCAGTGGCCACAGCGTCTGTCTGCAGAAGGGACCCACTCTACCATGAACAATAATTTTCAGTCTTATGCTACAGTGGTTGTACGCACTCTTGCAAAATCCCCTCGGATTAATTCAACTATTTCCCAAAAACTTTGTCTCCTTGTGCAGTTATCCCTGCGACAAGCTGTGATACACTGGTACTATGTTTGAGATTGTACTGAGTACCTGTCTCCCAAGCAAACCAATGAGTAAGAAGACCCATTATCATAGTCAATGTATGCAATGGCAAGAAAGAAAAATTCCGTGATCCACCAAAGCCAAAGAGAGAATTCACAGTGAGACAGGTAGTGCTTAATTCTATGGATAAGCAGTGAGAATACATGATTATTTCCTTTAACCTTCAATACCATAGGACTCTTTGAATCTGTCAATCTCACTATACCTACCCAGGCTGTCACTATGAACTTCTATTCAGAATTGTAACAAATTGCTACAGACCGATTAAGAATCGGCTGTCCTACAAATTAGAATAGTATGTGCTGTTCTACATTGTACTGTGTCCTTCCCCCTACTACTTCAAACATATAGGATTGGCTCTTTGCTACTGCGTTGTTTTTTGTTGTTGCTTTAATTTTTACATTTTACACTTTATTCATTTTATATACCAATTGTAGCCTCCTACCTCATCTCCTTCTGGTCTCATCCTCCATCCTTCTTCTTCTTTCCCTAGTCCACTGAAAGGGAGAGACCTCCTTTTCTGCCATCTCACCCTAGCTTATCAAGTCTCATCAGAACTGCCTGGATCCTCTTCCTCTGTGGCCTGGAAAGGCCTCATTGCCAGGGGGAAGTGATCAAAGAGCAGCAATCGAGTTCATGTCAGAGAGAGCCCCTCCTCCCCTTACTCTGGTAACCACATGCAGACTGACCTGGCCATGGGCTACATCTGAGCAGGGGATCTAGATGCTCTTCATGCATGGTTCTTGGTTGGTACATCAATCTCTGCATGACCCCCTGGGCTCAGATCTTTTTGGCTTTGTTGGTCTCCTTGTAGAGCTCCTGTCTTCTCTGGGTCCTTCCACCACTCTCTTCTTCCATAAGATTCCTTGTACTCTACCCAAAGTTTGGCTATGAGTCTCAGCATCTGTTTCTATCCCCTATTGGGTAAAGCCTTTCAGAAGACCTCTTTGGTAGGCTCCCATCCTGTTACCTCTCTTCCACCTCTTTTGGTGTCTAACCTGTTTGCCATTCTAAATGAGATTTAAGCATCCTCTCTAGGGTCCTCCTTGTTGTTCAGCTTCTTTAGGTCTATGGATTTTAGTATGATTGTCTTATTTTATATGACCAATATAAGTGAGTATATGCCATGTGTGTTTTTCTGCTTCTGGTTTACCTTACTCAGGATGATATTTTCTAATTCCTTCCACGTGCCTGTAAATTTCATGATTTCTTTATTTTTAATAGCTGAGTAGTATTCCATTTTGTAAATGTGCCACAATTTCTGCATCCATTCTTCCATTGTCGGACATCTAGGTTGTTTACAGATTCTGGCTATTATGAATAAAGCTGATATGAACATAGTTGAGCAAAAGTCCTTGTTGAATGATATAGCATCTTTCAGGTATACGCTGAGGAGTTGTATAAATGAATCTATACAACCAGCTTCAATTATGAACTTTTTCTTTTTCCCCCATTTTTTTATCATCTTGAACACCTAATGTTGTATATATCCTGGAAATTTTAATATATATATATATATATATATATATGCATATATATGTATATATATGTTTTATATATAATATCATATTAAAAAATGTCTATGCATTTTCTTTTGGTGCTTCCTATCTGTAACAGGAAATACTTACAATCGGTTTGAAAAGATTGAGAATCAGCATGAGGCAAGCTTTTGGGCACACCTATAAGAGCTTTTTTTACTGGGTTAATTGAAACAGAAAGATTCACCCAAAATGTGGACAGTAACCTAGATATAGGAGGTCTTAGAAAGCAGCTTTGCCTTCAGATCTTGCTGGCTCAACCTATTTACACTGCTGTTGATACTATCCTTTGCAGACATCAAAACCCCACATTATTCTGCCTTCTGATGTCTGTTGAAGACTAGTGGCTCTCCAGGAATCCCCCAAGCCTTCTACACCAGATTGAAACTTCCTTGTAGAATGAGAAGCTGCCCAGTTCTGAACCTCTGCAGCGCAAGGACAGCCACTGATACACAGATCCATATCCAAACTGTGTCTTATAAGTCATTCTAAAAACATCTCCTTTATCCTATTCATTCTATCAGCTCTGTTTCTGTAGAAATCCCTGACAAATATTTCAAATATTTTCTTTTTCATTTCATTTTATTTGTTTGTTTGTTTGTTTGTTTGTTTGTTTGTTTCAATACAAAGTTTCTCTGTGTTGCTGTCCTGGGTTCATTTTGTAGACCAGGCTGACATTGAATTCACAGAGATCCACCTGCCTCTGCCTATCTGAGTGCTGGGACTAAAGGCATATGCCGCCATACCCAGCTTCATTTATTTCTTTTGCCAGGTGAAGATAGGTGTATGTCCTCCAGATCTTTTTTTTTCCTAAAAATGAATCTTTATCCTCCTTTTCCAAGCATCATTATACCTTACACCTGTCTCCTATATCATTCCTCATTTCTTTTTTTCTTTCTTTATTTAAACACTTTACAGCCTGATCACAGCCTCCTCATTCCTCACTTCCCCTATTTCCACTCTACCCTTTACACCCTGGCACATCAAGGGGCATCAGGGCTCAGAGCATCCTCTCCCACTGAGGCCAGACAAGGCAGCACAGATAGAGCAAAGGGATCCACAGTCAGGCTACAGAGTCAGAGACAGCCCCTGCTCCCATTGTTAGGGGACCCACATGATGACCACCCTGCACAACTGCTACATACATTTAGGGGCCTAGGTCCAGCCCATGCAGCTCTTTGGCGGGTGATTCAGTCTCTGTGAGCCCCATGGGATCTGGTTAGTTGACTGTTGTAGGTCTTCTTGTCCTTGACAACTCTGGCTTTCGTTCCTAATTTCTAGCATCTGGGTGCTATGGAAAATAAGAAAACAGGTGATGCACAACTGTAATCACCACATTCAGGAGGCAGAGTAAGAGGATCCCAAATCCAAGGCCAGTCTGGATTAGGTAGAGACTTCCGAGTGGCCTGATCTTGCATATCAAGATCCTGTTTCAAATACAATGACAAAAGAGAACAAATGCAAAAATAATCTTATAACTCATTGCACACCCACACTCTTCTGCCCCATGCTTTAGTAAAAAAGGTTAAGTGTTACATGCTCAATACACTTTTTTCTCCAGCTCCTGCCTACCAGAATCCCTTCACTCAGCTTCAATAAGGCACATGGGAAAGCTAATACCGCTTTTAAAATTAAACTCATTAAAGGTTGTTTTCCATTTTTAGCGAAGTGAGAAGGCTGATTTTTCTAATAACAACAACAATAAAAATACATGGAAACAAATTCAATTATTTAATTCTTATCCACTTATGTGAAATATGTTATGAAAATGCTAGACCACCATTTTTTCCCTTTTCCTGTAGTTCATGCTTGCTTTTCTTTCAGGTTTCTTTGGAAAATGTATGAACAAGAATGGTTTCTGGATGCTGGTGAGATATGTCATCTAGTTATGGTGCTTGCCACCAAGCCCGATGACCAGAGTTTGAACCCTGGGTCTCACTAGGTAGAAGAAAACTGGTTCCCTCAAGCTGTCTTCTGACCACTGCACTTGCATTGTAGTACGATAGCATAAATAAGTAAACAAAAATTAATAAATGTAATGAATTTTTATGGAAGATTCTGTTAAGAAGTGTGTAAAGGATTCAAATTTGTGTGTGATTGCATTTTAAGAAGATTACACTTTCTGGGTAAAGGACAATAGATCAGGGGTCACTAAAGAGCAGAGACAACACAGACTGTACAGCCTCTGTCCCTGGCACATAGCTACATCAAGCAGTTTGCCAAAATGTACATCAGGATTTTGAAGAGGCAGTGAGTGGTACTCCCGGTGCTCAATACAGTGGTGTCAAGATAACCAAGATATAAAAATTAGCTCAGTGTCTATGAGCAAATGAGCAGACAAAGCAAGAGTGGTGTATAAACATACAATGTTTATTCACACTTTAGGAGGAAACACGTACCGTGATATGTAGCAACATGCAATAATATTGAGGACAGGAAGCTTCCTCAGCTGCAGAATGCAAACATTGCGTGAAGTAACCAAAATAATCTCATGCTTTCCAACTACTGGGGAGGGAGGGAAATGAGGTCTTCATTAGTGGGTTTAAAATTTGCTGTACATAAGAG
The DNA here is from genome assembly GCA_010120015.1 of Rhombomys opimus. NCBI lineage: Eukaryota > Metazoa > Chordata > Mammalia > Rodentia > Muridae > Rhombomys > Rhombomys opimus. The sequence continues at coordinate 1,143,850 of REGO01000432.1, read as the reverse complement.
ACCTACTGTGTAGTGTAACCCAACCTTTGTATTAGTGCAATAACCATAAAATTGATGAAAGGCCATGTCTCATGTTGCACAACTTTCCTACAATAAAGTATATATATATATATGTGTGTGTGTGTGTGTGTGTGTGTGTATACACATATATATACCACATATACACATGTACATATATATATATGTAAACAGTTTAGCCTATGTATCAGCAATGAGGAGGATTTTGTTTTATTTTATTCCTTTTTGTTTAAGGGCACTGACTACTTTGGCAGAAGAATGTGGCAATTTACATTTTTCTAGTTATATAAGATGTTATATGTGTTATATGTGGAAACTTGACTTTAAAAGCTCTATTTCACTTTGGTGATATTTTAACTTTTTTCTCAAAGATGGTGCATTGAGCCGTTGCTACTTGGTTTTCTTGTCCTGTCCATAACTCTGGCTCAGGCTTAGCCACTTTATCCAGGAACTGTACCATCCACCACAGTTTGTACTCAGTGTATTTATACCCCTGTGTTTGCTGTACATTGCCAGATGACCATTCTTCTGTAGTATCTGCTCTCATAATCATGCTCTCACAGGACACTTTATGCCTGTTTGTTATAGCAGATCAATACTCAGGAACTCCACAGGAGAGAGGAGCCTGAAGAATACAAACAAGAGGGGGAAATACAGTCTCAAATAAAAGAAAACTGAAGAGGCTAAGGCCCTAGAAACCATGACTAGAGAGGGGTTAGATATATGGTGTAGAAGGGTTAGATGGAGGACATTGATTGACAGACACCGAATCAGACAAAAAATTCTTAACATGCCTCCATTCCCAGAATATATGATAGTAGAGCAAGTTCCAAATGGATTCAGTTCTTTAAAAGTAATGTTAGTCATCAAGTCCCATTTGTAAAGGACTGCTACTCATAGATAATTGCTGTACAGAAATGTTTTACATATTGATAAGTGTTAAAAACTGGGATGTGTCTCAACTGCTCAGCACAGTAAACTCAGGGTATATCAGTCTTGTAACTTCCATGTCCGTATCTTTAAACTGGCTCATACACTGGTTGTACCACAGAGAAAATCTGATCTCACTCCAAACCACAGGAATAATTCTAGTTCAGAGAAAAAAAATTTCTCTAAGATAATCTAGATGATAAAGAGATTTGCAAAAGCACTTAAGCGCACAGATGAACTAATTGGGCAAAAGAGGGAAGGGGATGATTTCAGTTTTAGTTCAAGTTTGCAAGCAGTAGAAAATGTTAGTTATTTTAGGTGCTGGGTTTTATGAATGCCAAATCTTTGTATTTCTATTTGCTTTCACATACATAAACATAAAGAAAGGGTTACAGTAATCCGTTTCAATGTTCTACTACAATAATAGGAATTTTTAATTAAAAACTTTGTTTTAACTGAAAATGTGTTCTTATTATGGTTCCTCCTCCCTCAATTCCTTTCATATCCTCCTCACTCACAAAAACCCACATTCTTTCACATTCTCTCTCTCGAAAACAGATTCTTCTTCTCCTATGATATAACATGATTACAATTCCTCCCACCCCTACTCCTCCCAGTTCTGCCCCTGTCTCCTCTCATCTGTAATCACCCCTTTCCTGTCTGTCATTAGAAATCAAACAGGCTTTTAATAATATAATATAATATAATATAATATAATATAATATAATATAATATAATAATATGATATAATGTAATGTGATATAATATAGCATAGCATATGATAATAAAATTAAGCAAAAAATAATACATCGAAATAGGAAGAAACAAATAGGCAGAAGGAAAAGATCCCAAGAAAAAAACACAACAAACAGATACAGACACAGACACCTACTTGTTTGCACATTCAGCAATCCCATAAAAACACTAAGCTGGAAGCCATAAAGAACCTGTAGAGTAATAAAAGAAAAAAAAATATAGGCAAAGAACCTGTAGAGTAATAAAAGAAAAAATAAATTAAAATATTTAAATAAAATAAAATAAAAATAAAGAATAAGGTTAAAAACAAAAAAAGCTCTTTCATGAAATTATGAGACAAAAACTAACCTCCAAAGATGCAGTTGAGTTCAGGTTCTGATGGCTATCTACTGCTGAACATGGGCCCTATCCTTAAAAGTAGTTTCTTTTCCCCATAAGATTCCGTTGGAATAAAAACTAACTTTTCATTTGCAATTAATTGTCAATTGAACATAGCTTCTGAGTTAGGGATAAGTGTATGTACCCCCTTCTCCTTTCAGCTCTCAGATCCTATATGGTGAAGACCCCATGTAGACCCTGTGCATGCTGCCTCTGTCCTTGTGAGTTCATAAGTGCATGGATCCTGTTGTTTTAGATGGTCTTGTTTTCTTAGTATCCTCCACATCCTCTCTCTTTCTCTTAAACTCTTTCTACCTCCTTTTCCACAGTGTTCCCTGAGCTCTGAGGGGAGCAATTTTATGCAGACACCCCCTTTAAGGCTGAGTATTCCAAGGTCTCTTTCTCTTTGCATAATTTCTGTCTGTGGTTCTCAGTACTTGTTCCGATTTGCTATAGGAAGAAGCTTCTCTGATGATGGCTGAAGAAGGTATTAATCTATGAGTATGGTATAATGTCATCAGGAGTCATTTTATTTCTACTTTCTTTTAGTAGAACAGTAGAATTTAGTGTTACCTTAGGTCCTTTGGCTATCTAGTCTTGAGTTCTTAGTCACCAAAGCAGTGTCAGGTATGGCTTTCGTCCCATGGAATGGGCCTTCAGTTAAACCAGATATTGTTTGGTTACTCTCACAAGTTTGTGCAGCCATTGCATTGGCATATCTTTCAGGGAAATCACCACTGTGGATCAAAGGGTTTGTGATTGGGTTGGTGTTTATGTTTCTCCTTCGGTAACATGCAGAATAGCTTAGTGTACCCAAGATGCTACAAAGTAGAAGTAAAGGCTCTATGTGGGCACTAACTCTACTGTAGAGGAATTTAAATCTAACAACATGGCTACTCTGGTAAGAGATCACATCCTAAAAATCTGTTTCTGTGTGATCTGGCTGGAATAAAGACATTCTCTTCGTAGACACTTTTAATCCCTCTGGCTGAAATACAGACACACTTTTAGTACTCATCATTAATACATAAAATGACATCTAATTGAAGGACAGACAAAGTTAAGAATCAAAGAAAGATTTGACAGAATGAGTCAAAGACAGGATATGTGCAACTCTCATGAAAACAGACAGGAAAGATATGATACTTAAAAGAAGCAGAGAAAGAGCAAGAGTTTGTTTATAGAGGCAGTATAGTAGAGTTCTGGAGGACAGTAGAGCTTGGTACAGTTCAGCAAAGTTTGGTTAAGTGCAGTCGAGTTCATGCAGCTCTCTTTGTGGAGTTCAGAGGTAGTTTTTCCATGCAGAGCAATTCATTGAGAAGTAGAGAGAAGGCAGTTTGAATCAGTCAACTTGGAGAGGAGTTTTAATTCATAAGAGCTGAGTTGAACCAGCCATCCAGAGTTCATAAAGAACTAGAAAGTATGAGCTTATTTAGCAGTAAGGCTCACAGGCTGAAAACATTGTAGGCCCAGGTTAGCAGACCAAGACTGAAAGCTAAAATATGTAAGGTCTAGGTTTGCAGAAGATTATATCATACAGAGGATAGAAGTTTCCAGGCATAGGGCTATAGATAGTTAGATAGAAATGTTCTGGTTTCAGCCCAATCCGTGTATTTGTCAAGCTTTTATATAGTTCTCATCTCATCCCCTCATCTGAGGAATTAAATCAACATTTACACTTTACTTCTCCATGTTCACTGAGCTATGTAGGTGTTGTCTTCAGAGATGAGTCTTGCTCCCAGGTTGTTATCTGTGAAATAGCCTGGTATGTTTGGAGGTTCTAGTAGGTCTGCTTTGGCTAACAACTCAATTAGATGTAAACAATTCCCAGTACAAGATGTATAATTTAGTGACAAGATATGTCCAGTTGGTATCGTTTAGTATTAGGAACCAGAATACTAAAAAATCAGAAGCAAGCCATGCTCATACTGATTTTCCCAGCACTCCATGTTGTTGATGCAGGATGATAGCTGTGAATTTAAGGCCAGCCTGAGCTACATAGTAAATTCAAGTGTTACATGTGCTACCTGGAGATAAACTGTCTCTAGCCCTTTCCCAAATTAGAAACAAAGATAACTGAGGAGGGGAGCAAGTAGGAAAACAGCAAACAGTGCAGTTTATTCTAATGTCTATGCTGTATTATCCTAATAGAAAGGAAGCTTGTATTTTTGATCTCTTTTTACTAAAGTGTGCTCATTCTTTCAATCACTCCTATCTTACAGTTGCTACTATTTCATTTTTTTTAAAAACACAAACTAGTATGTACAAATAACACAGAGGTTTTTTTTCTACAAGTCTAGGATTCTAATAATCCCAGACCACAATAAAAGGACTGTCTTAGCTTTTGTGGCCAGAATAGTAAATGCTGGCCAGAATAAATGGTTCAGTGATAAAGAGACTACACTGGTTGTTCTTCCAGAGGTCCTTATGTCCAATCCACATGTCTTGAGTCCCATGTGGCAGCCCATTGGATCCTATATCTTCATCTGGTGTGCAAATGTACATGAAGACAAAACACCCATGGACATAAAATATATAAATAAGTAAATGCCTGTAACACGGGAGTCCCCCAGTTCTTATTAGCTTCAGTCCTACTGGGTTCAAATGTAGTTGCATGCATACTTGAAGCATACTTTAGTTTTATTCTTCAGAACATAAGTAAAAGTTATATATAATTATTGAAAACTGCATTTCAAAAAATTAGTATATATAGCTAAACTGGTGATGGATAATGGTTTTATTTGTGTGACATATATTATTATAAAGTATGTTGTTTCTAATATGACTAAGCTAGCAAAATTTAGAAGATGCTGACTGTAGAACTCATGCTGACCTGATTTTGTCAATCAGGTTTCCTCTTTGTGACCCTAATGACAGTGGGACCTTAAGGAGTGGATATCAGTTTTTGTACCTACTCTGCAGAAGAAATTGCTTTCTTTAGTACTATAAGAGAGTGGTAGCCCTAATTTGCTTAAAGTATTCCTTGTGATCTTGCTAGAGACTGGTGCAGATTGGTCATGTGTGGTAGGCCAACTTATACGGCCTGTTAGCCATAGTAAGAAATAAAACATAAGGTAGTAAACTCACATTCCCTTCTGCATAAGCATGAAACTAGTGTTGTGCACTCTTGGTCCCATACTATGTAAAATAAAGCCAATTCACATAGTTTAGTTCAAATCTGTTATACTTTGCATGAAATTCAGAGACTAGGACACAGATGTATAGACTTCAAAAGCAACTTACATTGAGACCTTATCCCCTTGAAAACCATTTATATGTTCTTATTTTCTGTTTTCAAGCTCAAAAGTAAACCAAAATAAATCTACATAAAGCAAGCCCTATCTATGTGCTGTGCCTAATTCTCAAGCAAGGTTACCTGTTTGGATTGTTGTTGGGAGAATCAACAAGACTGGAACCTGAAGAACAAGGAAGGACAGAATTAACAAGGAGAGCGCCAAGCTCTCTGTATATTCTGCTGCCATTAAGGCTGACAGTAATGTGCAGTTGCTTTAAGGAGGGAGTTGTGTTTCTCCAGCTCTGTCAAATCCTTTAAACTATTGCCTATCAATTCAACCTTACTTGGATGTGAGACTCTCAAAGAAAATTTTGGGGCATTTGGTTGAACTTCAACACTAAGGCAAACATGTTATAAAGGTACCAAGGTCTGTATATAGCCTTACTGTGCATGCAACCTGAATCTTTTCAATAGCATTGTTCAACTGTAATCAAATTTATAGAAATCACTATGGACTTGGGAGCCTAGAAGGCAAGCCTTCTTTCCACAGGTATGGAACCCTTTCCAATTTCTCTCTGTGTTACTAGAGAACCGCAGGTGGGGAATTTTAGAAACAGTGGCCACCTCCTTTCCTTCTGCTATGGTACCATCTCACATCTCTTTCCAGTTGAAACTAGCATGCAAATCAAAACTAAGTTGTTTAGGGAATGTACTTCTTTAGAAATACAGCAATGAAAGGTCCCTGCAAAATAACTTGATAAGCCCTTCTCACCCTTCTGTCACAGCTGATGGATCGTAGTTTAGAAGTGATGGCTCTTCTCAATCATGTGCAAAGTAAAAGTTGCAGAGGGATCCAACCTACACCAGTAAAGATGAGGAATAAACACGCTACTGAGGGGTGACAGAAAGAGAGAAAAATTGGATCCAACTCCATTCCCAGAGAAAATAGTGATGGTATATAAACAGAAGTCCCAGGCTTGAGGGAAGGCATTAATAGACTGGGACAATCTGCTTGATGTTTGGTGTAGAAACTACTACTGCAGACTTTGTGTAAATTACATGAGATTACGAAGGAAGAAAGACATATGACTATAAGAAACATATAGAGGTAGCTGAGAGAATTTCTACATGCTCTGGTTAAGGTGAAGGGGTTTATGTTGTGCAAATGAGCTACAAGGCCTGTCCCACGGCCTTTCTTCTTGAGCACAGACTCCAGGTGTTACACTACCCTACTTCTTTTATGTAGAAGTGGCTTAACATTGATGGGATCCTACTTACCAGATTTCCTTCCCAAGCTACAGTGATATCAGGAATATGAAGGAGCAATGGGCAGCTACCTGGGGGGTTCCACCAAACTCCCAGGACTTCTTGGATTAAGACATTTTCAGAACTTGATAAACAGGAATTTGAGACCTTTGGGTCTAGGAAAGTAGTTCTCAACCTGTGAGACACAACCATTTAGGGGTCAAACGACATTTTCAAGGGGGTCACATATCATACATTCTGCATATCAGATGTTTACATTACACTTCATAAAAGTAGCAAAATTATAATTATGAAGTAGCAATGAAAAGAAATTTATGGTTGGGGGGGCACCAAAACATGAGGAACTATGTTAATGGATTGCAGCATTAGAAAAGTTGAGAACCACTGTCTAAGAAAGATATAGTACCAATTTTAGCAAATAAAGTTATATTTTAATATGTGGGTTGGCAGTAAGACTATAAAAAGTATTCTATATAAAAAAGAATGTTAGTTATTAATTTGTATGAAAATAATTTTTAAGCATAAATTATTATTGTTAATAGAGTGATCCATACATACAAGAAACTCAGACTAACTAGACATTAGTAAAATTAAGAATTAAGAAAATGAAGATTCATAGTATACCACTCTGAATTCCATGAGCCACACCTCCATTATCATCAGTTCTGATCCTTTAATCTTTTATCTGTCTACTTTCTACTTTAGAGCAGTAAAGCAAGTTAAATTTTATTCTTGTAATTGTCTGTGCATGTATGTGTGCATTCATGTGTATGTTAACATCCTTTTTCTTTTAGATGGTTATTTATTAAAGTTGCGCATTTATTGAATAATTATGTATGAGCATTATCTCATTTGGCATCTTTTTGCCATTTTTTAATTTATTTTTTATTAATTATAGTTTATTCACTTTGTATTCCAGCTATAGCCTCCTCCCTCATCTCTTCCTATGCCCCTCTCCTTCCCTCTGACCCTACCTTATCAGGTCTCATCAGGACTAGCTACATTGTTTCTTTTGTGGCCTGGTAAGGCTGCTCCCCCATCAGGGAGAGGTGATCAAAGAGCCAGGGAATCTTAAGAAAGAAGTGGGAGATAGAAAGACCTGGAGGGGACAGGAGCTCCACAAGGAGTCCAACAGAACCAAAAAATCTAGGCCCAGGGTTCCAAACAAGGACCATGCGTGGAGATAACCTAGAACCCCTGCACAGATGTAGCCCATGGCAGCTCAGTGTCCAAGTGGGTTCCCTAGTAATAGGAACAGGGACTGCCCCTGACATGAACCCAGTGCCTGGCTCTTTGACCATTTGACATCTTAAGTGTACTAAAATGAAAACACTTCTCAAAGTAAAACTTTTCTTTCTTTTTCCAAATTAGTCAAAGCATAAAGACTAGGCAATATCTTAAAATAAAAAGTAATGCAAGAAAGACTAGAATTAAATAAATCCAAGCTTTTTTTACTTTTTAATATATTTTATTAATTCTTTAAAGATTTCATACATGTATAAAGTATCTTCATCATAATGAATCTTCACCATCTTCTTCAAATATCCCCATGATTGTAGCAACCTGTTTGTTTCCTAATTCATGTTTATTGTTATTCTTACTATTCCCAAGTACAGTTAGTGCTGACCATATGTACATGAACATGAGCCCATCCACTGGAGTATGGGCAACCTGCCAGCAACCACATTCTCAAATCAAAATTACTCTTCTCCACTCTTCAGCCATTAACTGCCAATCTTTTCTCTAAGGGGTGGGGCCTCAGGAGCCACTCCCAGTCCCCAACTGTAATTTTGTCTGCATTGATTTTGTGCAGGTAAAGAGAGCTGCTGTGTGCAACAGCCATGCCATGTCTAGAAGACAGCATTTCACAGCTCTCCATTCCACCCTACCACTCTTACATTTTCTCAGCTGCCTCTTCTGAGAAGTTCTCTCAGCCTTGGATGGGGTAAGTTGAGAAAAAGGCCCCAACTCTGGCTGAGCACTCAGTCATTTATACTCAGCACTTTGATCAGGTAAGAGTCTCCGCATTAACCACTATCCACCACAAGGAGAAGCATCTCTGGACAAAGTAATGAGTATGGGTGTAAGCCTAAACACTTAGAAGGCAATTTGTTAACATGAGCATTTTCTGGAACAACAGGTTCTCCCAGGATGCTGTCTCACCAGTCAGCGTATTAGAGCACGGGTGGCATGAAATAGCAAGGAGGAGATACTAAGACCTAAACTATGCATTTAAGTTTTTAAAATATCCCTGAAAAGTATGAATGAATCCTTGTAGTGTACTAACACCATGAATATCGTATGTGGCATCCCCCATGAAAAAATTTTATTAACTATAAACTAATTTCACATTGATTTTTAAGCTATCAATAAATTCATAAGCACTTGAGCACTTTAAACTAGCTTAATAGATCAAAGGAGATCAAAACACTAAAAGGAGAAAATATTAACAATTTATATTTAATACTTACGAAGCAAAAGGTAAATGAGAAATCATTTTAAGTCTGGAAAATTTTCTAAGCAAATGAAACACCTTATGAAATGACAGAAAAATTAAAATATCCTAACACAATGTAACATTGTTCAGGCTTTAAAATGAAGGCTTACTTCTGGAAAGCACATCAAATCATCATTCGATCAGTGCTTAACCAGGGAAACAATTTTTACTCTCTGTACATTGTATTGTTAACAATGAAGTGCTGTTCTGAAATAAATTATTTCTGCATAGAAACAGCTGTCAGTCACTAGCTGATGACCCAGCAGATATAGACGCTTTCTGTATTTAATGTTTCCAAGGAAACCCTTCTCACAGGATACGTTCATCCAACATATGAGCTTGAAGGGATTCAGTGTGTACTGAGAGGAAAGTGAAAGAGAACTTATCGATATGAAGCTCTGAATGGAGGAGGCATTGGGCCCATGGCAATGAAGAATATTGAGGAAATCACTTAACTGTATCGATTTGATTGAACACAAGAAAGGTGATATTTGAGTGAGGCAAAAAGGGAAATCTGGAAAAAAATAAGCATGCCCCAGGGAGAATGATTGGTGAGATATTTTAAGAAGCAATGCTGGTGTAAATAATACTAGAATGTCAATGCAAGGGAGGTGAGACAATAAAACAAATGACAGATATGTGGAAGGAATCAAAGGAAGGCATGCAACAGACTTGGAAAAATGCAAATCTGAAAAATGACCTAATCAATATTTACTTATATCAACACTATGGCCAATGTATTCAGTTTCCAAAATCAATAATCTACTCAACAAAAGTCACGAATGCATCAAATCTGTGACTGCGACATCTGCATTCTTTGAAGTGCTTAGACAGCACTCAGTATTATTATTGCTCATTTATGAAAATGTGAGGCTCTCTAAAATGTTAAGATACACATAAGCGTGGAAAAATTACCTCTAAGACTAGGTTTCTTAGAAGATTTGCTTGCTTTTGTTTAATGCTAATGCCTAACAACATGTTTAATATTTAGTATACACACACACACACACACACACATACACCTTGTTGAATACTCGAAAACGTGCAGACAGGTGCATCAATTGAAAATAAAATTGTTTTCCGACTTCTTCTAATCCATGACAGACACTTCTGAAGTAACTGACTGGCCATTCTAACACCTACATTGCTGAGGCAACATGGTAACATCTTTTTTAAATTTTTTATAATAATTTTTATTCTTTAATATTAATTACAGGTTATTTACTTTGTATCCCAGCCATAGCCCCCTGCCTCATTCGCTCCCAATCCCACGATCACTCCCTCATGTCCTACCTGCCCCTTTCAAAGTCAACTGATAGGGAAGGACCTCCTCCCCTTCCATCTGACCCTAGCTTATCAGGTCTCTTCAGGATTAGCTGCAATGACCTCTTCTGTGGTTTAGCAAGGCTGCTCCTCCCTCAGGGGAGGGAGGTGTTGAAGAGCCAGCTATTGAGTTCATGAAATAGTCCCTGTTCCCCTTACTAGGGTACCCACTTGGATACTGAGCTACCATGGGCTATGTCTGAGCAGGGGTTCTAGGTTATTTCCATACATGGTCCTTGGTTGGATAAACAGTCTCATAAAAGACACCTGTGCCCTGATATATTTGCTACTTGCAGAGTTCCTGTCCTCTCCAACTCTTACTAACTCCTCCTTCTTTCATATGATTCCCTGCACTCTGCCCAAGGTTTGGTTATGAGTCTCAGCATCTACTTTGATACATTGCTAGGTAGAGTCTTTCAGAGGCCCTCTGTGGTGGGCTCCTATCCTGTTACTTGTTTTCCCCTACTTCACGTGTCCATCCCATTTGTCTTTCTAAGTGAGGATTGATCATCTTACTCCGGGTCCTCTTTCTTGTTTATGTTATTTAGGTGTATAGATTTCAGTACGTTTATCCTATCTTATAGGTCTATATAAGTGAGTATATACCTTGTGTGTCTTTCTGCTTTTGGGATACCTCACTCAGGATGATCATTTCTAAGTCCCACCATTTACCTGCAAATTTCATAATTTCCTCTTTTTTAATCCGGAGTAGTATTCCATTGTGTAAAAATACCACAATTTCTCTATCCATTCCTCTGATGATGGACATCTGGGTTGTTTCCAGGTTCTGACTATTACGAATAAAGCTGCTACAAACATGGTTGAGCAAATGTCCTTCTTGTGTACTTGAGCATCTTTTGGATATATGCCTAGGAGTGGATCTTGAGGAATCACTATTCCTAATTGCCTGAGAAAGCACTAGATTGATTTCCAAAGTGGTTGTACAAGTTTATATTCCCACGAGCAATGGAGGAGGGTTCCCCTTTCTCCATAACCTCTCTAGCATGTGTTGTCACTTGAGTTTTTTATCTTAGCCATTCTGATGGGTGTAAGGTGAAATCTCAGAGTCATTTTGATTTACATCTCTCAATGGCTAAGGACCTTCAGCATCTCTTTAAGTGTTTTTCTGCAATTCTACAATCCTCTACAGAGAGTTCTCTGTTTAACTCTGTACCCCATTTTTGATTGGATTACTTGATTTGTTGCTTCTTAACTTCTTTAGTTCTTTATATATATATATTGGATATTAGCCCTCTGTCAGATGTAGGGTTGATGAGGATCTTTTCCCAGTCTGTAGGCTGTCATTTTGTTTTGATGACAGTGTCCTTTGCTTTACAGTTTCGTGAGGTCCCATTTATTGATTGTTGAACTTAGAACCTGTGCTGTTGCTGTTCTATTCAGGAAGTAGTCTCCTGGGCCAATGAGTTCTAGTGTCTTCCACACTTTTTCTTCTAACCCATTTAACGTGTCTGGTTTTATGTTGAGGGCTTTGATCCACTTGGACTTTGTGCAGTGTGATAAATATGGATCTGTTTTCATTTTTCTACATGTAGACATCCAGTTGTACAAGCACCATTTGTTGAAGATGCTGTATTTTTTCCATTGAATGGTTTGGCTTCTTTATCAAAAATCAAGTTTCCATAGGTGTGTGGGTTTATTTCTGGGTCTTCTGTTCCGTTCCATTGATCCACCATTCTGTTTTTATGCCAATACCATGCAGTTTTTATTACTATTGCTCTGTAGTAAAGCTTGAGATCAGGGCTGGGAATACCTCCAGATGTTCTGTGGTTGTACAGGATCTTTTTGGAGATTCTGGGTTTTTTGTTTCTCCATATGAAGGTGAGAATCTTTCTTTCAAGGTCTGCAAAGAATTGTATTGGTATTTTGATGGGAACTGCATTGCATCTATAGATTGCTTTTGGCAGGGTGGCCATTTTCACAATGTTAATCCTACCAGTCCATGAGCATGGGAGATCTTTCCATCTTCTTCAATTTCTTTCTTCAGACACTTGAAGTTTTTCTCAAACAGGTCTTTCACTTGCTTGGTTAGAGTCACACCAAGGTACTTTGCGCTTAGCACTACTTTCATTGTGTCCCATAAGATTGGGTAAGTTGTGCCTTCATCTTCATTGAATTTTAGGAAGTCTCTAATTTCTTTTTCATTTACTCCCTGACCAAGCTGTCACTGATTAGATAGTTGTTTAGTTTCCATGTGTATGAAGGCTTATTGTTATTTCTGTTGTTATTGAGGTCTAGTTATAGGCCATGGTGGTTTGAAAGGATATAAGAGATTATTTTGATCTTCTTCTATCTGGTGAGGCTTGCTTTGTGAGCAACTGTGCTGTCAATTTTTGAGAAGGTTCCATGAGGTGCTAAAATGAAGGTATACACTTTTTTTTAATTTTTTATTTAACTTTTATTAATTACACTTTATTCCTTTTGTATCCCCCCATAAGTCCCTCCCTCCTCCCCTCCCGGTCCCTCCCTCCCCCCCTTTCTGCATGCATGCCTCTCCCCAAGTCCACTGATAGGGGAGGTCCTCCTCT
>REGO01000432.1:1119257-1130871 GCA_010120015.1 Rhombomys opimus | reverse complement strand
AATATGGAGTTGTTTGTGACAGAGAGCACTCACCATCGGGAAGGTGGAAGGCGGAAACCAGCTCCATCTTTAAGGCGCGGTATTACGCAGCTCTCTACAGTTCCCTCTTTTTGTTTTAGAAGGTATACACTTTTGAGTCTGGGTGAAAAGTTCTGCAGACATCTATTAGGTCCATTTGATTGAGGACATCTCTAAGTGTCATTATTTCCCTATTTAGCTCCTGTCCCTTGGTGAGAGTGAAGTGTTGAAATCTCCCACTATTAAGGTATTGGGATCGATGTGTGATTTAAGCTTTAATAATGTTTCATTTACAAATGATGGTTCTCTTGTATTTGGGGCATTGATGTTCAGAATTGTGATGTCCTCCTGGTGGATTTTTTCTTTAATGAGAATGAAGTGCCCATCCTCATCTTTTTTGATTAATTTTGGTTGAAAGTCTTTTTTATTAGATATTAGGATAGCTACTGCAGTTTCTTTTCCTGGTCCTTTTGCTTGAAAAACATTTTTCCAGCCCCTTTCCAGTTGCAACCAAACTATGAGGCAGTGTTTATGTTTGTTACAGAAGTGTGTTTCTTGAATGCAGCAGAATATTGAATCCTGTTTTCCCAACCATTCTGTTAGTCTGTGTCTTTTTATTGGAGAGTTGATTCCATTGACGTTGATGGATAATAGCGACCACTGAATGTTAGTTTCTTTTATTGTACAGTTGGTGGTATTACTGTGTTTCAATGGTTCTTTTTTTTTAATTCTTTGTTTTGAAGTTATATATATCGTGTGTTTTCTTGGGTGTAGTTGATTTCATTGGATTGGAGTTTTCCTTCTAGTCTCTTCTGTAGGGTTGGATTGCTGTGTAGATATAGTTTAAGTTTAGTTTTGTCATAGAATATTTTGGTTTCTCCATCTATGTTGATTGAAAGCTTGGCTGGGTATAGTAGTTTGGATTGGCATCTGTGGTATCTTAGAGTCTGCATGACATCTGCCCAGGCCCTTCTGGCTTTCATAGTTTTTGTTGAGAAGTCTGGTGTGATTCTGATAGACCTACCTTTATGTATTACCTTGCCTTTTTTCCATGCTGCTTTTAATAATTTTTCTTTATTCTGGAGATTAGTGTTTTGACTATTATGTTACATGAGGAGTTTCTTTTCTGGTCTAGTCTATTTGATGTTCTTAGGCCTCTTGTATATTTATGGACATCTCTTTTTTAATTTTCTTCTACAATTCTCTTGAAAATATTTTCTGCATATTGGAGTCTGGAATCTTCTTTTTTGTCTATTCCTTTTATTCTTAGATTACAACTTTTCATTGTGTCCTTGATTTCTTGAATGTTTTGTGTTTGAAACTTTTCCAGTTTTCCACTTTCTTTGAGAGATGTATCAATTTCTGCTAGTGTATCCTCAACACCAGAGATTCTCTCTTCCATCTCTTGTATTCTGTTGGCTATGCTTACCTTTGTGTTTCCTGATCATTTCTCTAAGTTCTCCAGCTCTAGGATTTGGTCTGTTTGTGTTTTCTTTATTGATTCTATTTCTGTTTTCATGTCTTGCACCATTTCCTTCATCTTTCCATGATTGTGTCTTTTTATTGTTCATTTCCTCTCTATATGCCACCACTTGTACCTCTATTTGATTGGCTGTAGTTGCCTGTATTTCTTTGAGAGCTGTGTTTGTTTCCTCTCTATATGCCTCTACTTATGCTTCTACATAGGTCTCTATTTGTTTGGCTGTATTTGCCTGTATTTCCTTGAGAGCTTTGTTCTTTTCCTATTTCTGTGCCCCTAATAACTGGATAAGCATGAATTTGAGATAATTTTCCTCTGTTTTTGATGAATTAGCATATCCATTGATTTTGGGGGTTGCTGGTGAAGCTATGATGTCCTGGTTTTTGTTGGATGTGTTCTTACTCAGACCTCTAGCTGTCTGCTTATCTGTAACCTTTGCTGTTTGTTCCTTGAGTTTGTATTTCATCCTGGGTCCATCTGTCTCTGGTGTCTGGAGTATTCTTCAGAAAGATGAGAAAGGTCCACAGGTTTGAGAGTGGCTTTTGGTGTTTCAGCCGTAGCTAAGGGAGGAAGGTCACAGGCGCATGTGTGCAAGTGTTGGTGTGTGCGTGGAAGTGTGCCTTGAAGGACAGGGTGTTAGAGCACGTAGATGTCTAGAAGGGTGGAGCTTAAGTGCAGAAGGGAGTTCGGCTGCTGGAGCTGTTCTTGGGGAGCAATGAGCATATGCAGGTATCCTGAATGCCTCAGTGGCCTATAGGCCTTTCTTACTGTCCTCCTGATATTCAGATCTGTCTGGGCTCCAGGAATTGTTTCCCTAGACTCCACTGGTAGACCCACAGAAAAGGGGCTTTAATGTTGAGAACGCTGTCCCAAGAATCCCTCTGTTGCCCACAGAGAGGGTGTGGGTGAGAGGGTACTGATGTCTGTCTGTTAGCATAGAGGGACCCTGGATCTGGGACTCTGCACGCACTGACTTGAAGGAGCACTCACTCACTTGCAGGCCCAATCGGAAAGCACAGATTTGGGCATACTCTCAGATTTGGGCCTGCAGGAGCAAATAAGAGTGCAGGAGACCTGTCATCTCAGTTATGTCAACTGTTTGGCTGCTGGGCAGGGAGACCTGTTCTTGAGATAGCCTCCTCTGCTATCTCAGTCACCATGCACAGAGATCTCCTGCTTGGGTTAGATCCAGCTGTGCTGCAGATCTGGGAGGCCAGCCTCTGTTGTCTTAGTCATTTGAGCATGGAGGCTCACCCTTAAGGCAACTGCTCCTGCCTCCATCGTGCAGAAATGCCCTTGCTTGGGGCAAAAGGAGGTGCAGAGGGATTGAATATTTGCATTCTCAGTCCCCAGAGATGTCCATGGGTGACCTGGATCCAAACTGTCCCAGCTCACTGGTTGTCCCATCTCTCCCATGAAGCCTCATTGTTGATGTTTTGGATTCAGCTGCCTCTTCACTCAGCAATTTTAGAGTTTTGGATCCATTGCTCCTCAGATACAGTGTGATACACTAGCATCTTGGATCTCCTGGTGTTTAATTTCTTAAGTTATTTGTAAATATTAGATATTAGCCCTCTGTCTGATGTAGGGTTAGTGAAGACATTTTCCAAATCTGTAGGCTTCCATTTTGTTCTATTGACAGTGTCCTTTGACTTACAGAAGCTTCTCCGTTTCATGAGAATCTATTTTTTAATTATTATCTCAGAGCCTGTGCTGTTGGTGTTCTGTTCAGGAGGTGGTCTCCTATGCCAATGAGTTCCAGACTTTTCCCCACTTTATATTCTGACAGATTTAGTCTGTGGTTTTTTTTGTCAAGGTCTTTAATCCATTTGGACTTCAGTTTTGTGCTGACTCTTATAATCATTCCACCACCAATTCCATATAGATTTCTGAAATTAGAAGGGAGGGGTTTGACAAAAACATGCCATTTAAAACTGTGTGCTCCAGAGACTCTCACTCTCTGTACATTGTCTAGTTGTTATTCTCTTTATAAGTCTCATCTGTTCAAAATTAGAAGCTTCCTGATGATGACTAAATGAGGCACTAATCTATGGTATAGCAGAATGTTATTAAGAGACATTTTATTGTTATTTCTTTTACCAGACTATTTTATTTCCTTCTAGACCAATATCCTATTTAGTCTCAGACTTTTGACCACAATTGCAGTGTCAAGTATGGGCTCCATCTCATTGAGTGGACCTTAAATCCAATCAGAAAGTGTTGGTTACTCCCATAAATTGTATGCCACTATTGCACCAATATATCTTGTAGGCAGATTGCTAATGTAGGCCACAAGGTTTATAGCTGGGTTGATGCTTATTTTTCTTCTCTAGAATAGTACAGAGTACATTCCAGTAGAATAAACACTTCTGATTGGATTTAATGGCAAATTCATGAGATGACATAACAGATTCCTGACACTGGAGGCTTTCCTTAGTATTGTAAGATGTCTAGCTGGAGCATTATATCCCATTTTATTTGGTGACTCCATTTAGATTTCTTTTACACATTTATATACCTACAGTAGTAGGTTTCCATATTTTTTAATGGTCTTTAGTATTAGTTGTCTCTCCCATAATCTTTCCTTTACCCTTCTGGTCTACTCACCTCAATATGTGATATTATTCTTTTTCCCCCTTAGTCTCTCCATAACAATACATTCTATTTCCTCTTTCTTGTTGAGTTTCCTGTACCCTTGTCCCTTAATAGGTACCTAAATTCTGGTTACTTGGATTGTATTTCCATATTAAAGGCTTAAAAGCTAACATCTACATATAAGAGAAAACATACAATATTTTGGGGTTTATTTTGGGGTTATCTCATTTAGGCTATTTTTTCATTCATATATTTACTTGCAAATTTAGTAATTTCTTTTTTGTAACAGCTGAATAATAGTCTATTGTATAAGTTATGTACCACATTTTTATTATCCATTCATCCACTATGCTGTTTTGAGTTTCCAGAATGTGTAAGTAAATGACCAGTGAGTGTGTTTGAGCAAGTATCTCTGAAATAAGATGTAGAGTCCTTTAGGTATTTGTCCAATAATAGTATAGCTATATCTTGTGGTAGATCTATTCCTAGATTTCTAAGGAACCACCACATTGATTTCTATAATAGATTGCCCATTCCCAGAAATAGAAAATTATCCTACATCCACATGTTTTGTCATTTGGTTTATAGACCTTAGCCATTTTGATTGGTATAACATGAAATCTGAAAGCAGTTTTAATTTGCATGTTCCTGATTGCTAACAACATTGAACATTTCTTTCAGTGTACCTCAGCCATCTGTACTTCATCTTTTGAGAACTCTCTGGTTTGTTCAAATTTTTTGTTTGTTTGTTTATTCATCTAATTACTTTATAGCCTGATCCCAGTCTCTTACCTCCTCTCCTCTCCTCTCCTCTCACCCTTATGCCCTACTCTCCCTATTTCTTCCTTTTTTTCTTCTCAGAGAACTGGGAAGGGAAGGCTAAAGAATACCAACTTACCCTTTCCCCTCAAGTCACTGCATGACTAAGCACATCCTCTCCTACTGAGGCCAGATAAGGTTAGAGAAAGGATCCACAGGATCCAAAGAAAGGCAACAGAATCAGAAACAGCTTCTACTCCCATTGTTAGGGGACCCACATGATGTCCATTTTGCACATCAGTTACTTATGTGTAGGGGATCTAGATCCGGCCCATGCAAGCTCATTGGTTGGTGGTTCAGTTTTTGTGAGATCCCATGGGCCCAGGTTAGTTTTCCCTCTAGGTCTTCTTGGGGTATCCTTGACTACCCTGACTCCCTCAATACTTTCTCCCACTCTTCCACAAAACTACTCAAGGTCAAGAATCTATTTCCATCAGCTTCTAGATGAAGCCTCTCAGAAGACAGTTATGCTAGACTCCTGCCTTCAAGCATAGCAGAGTATCATTAAGAGTGGCAGGGGTTGGCTCTCCTTTATGGGAAGGGTCTCAAGTGGGGTCAGTCATTGGTTTGTCATTCCCTCAATCTCTGCTTGATCTTCATCCCAACATTTCCCATAAGCAGGAAAAAAATTTGGGCTAAAGGTTTAATGGATAGGTTGGTGTGCCCTCCCTCTACTGGAAGTCCCACCAGGATATAGGAGGAGTCAACTTTAGGCTCTATATACCCCCTGCCTCTAGGAGCCTCAGCAAGGATCACCCCATAAACTCCTTGGGGCCTCCCCTGTCTCAGAGAAGGAAGACACAGATGATTTCCATTCTCTCTCCCAGTGCCCTCCCTTCATCCCTGCACTCCCAACAGCTGATCTCCATTCCTGTTACCCTCCTTACTCCCTCTTCCACACAGCTCCCTCCCTCCCTCCATCCTCTTCAGATATCTAAATCAGTACTTCATTTTTGATTGAATTTTATTTTCTTTCTGTTGTTGTTGTTCTTTATTTATTTTAAATATTAACACTCTTTCGGAAGTGTAATTGGTAAAGATATTTTTCTATTCTGTAGGCTGCTGCATTTCCCAAACAATGGTGTTCTTTGTCATTCAGAGGGTTTTTTGCTTTTTGTTTTTGTTTGTTTCATATGGTTCCATATTGATCTTGTGCCTGTGCTATTAGTGTCCTAGCAGAACATACTTTCCCATGCCAATAAGTTTGGTCCTATTCTCCACTTTTTCTTCTGTAAGATTCATAATATCTGTTATTATGTTAAGGTCTTTGACCCACTTAGAGTTGAGTTTTGTTCAAGCTGATAAATATGAATCTGTTTATATTCTTTTACATGAAGCCATCCAGTTTGACAAGAACGATTTGTTGAAAGTGTTGTCTTCTTCAGTGTGTAGTTTTTACTTTGTCAAAAACAGGTGGGAATTGGTATGTAGAGTTATATCTGAGTCTTTAATTTGATTCAAAGTGTCAGTTTTTATATCAGTATCAATGTTGTTTTTATCACTATGGATCCATACCACAACTTGAACTCTGGAATGGTGATACCTAAAGCACATTATGCAGGATTATTTTAGATATCTTAGGTTATTTGCATGTCCATATAAAGCTGAAAATTATTCTTTGAGTTTATTTGAAGAAATGTGTTGAAATTGTGATGGCCATTGCAGTGAATCTGTAGTTTGCTTTTGGTAGGATGGCCAGTTGTACTATAGTAAACCATAGATATATGATCAGGGAAGAACTTTCCATTGTGTGTGTGTGTGTGTGTGTGTGTGTGTGTGTGTGTGTGTGTGTTTGTGTGTGTGTGTCTTCTTCAATCTCTTTCTTCAATATCTTAAATTTTTTGCAATGCAAATCTTCTACTTGCTTGATTAGAATTATCCCAAGATACTTTTGTTGTGCTTTGTAAAACGTATTGTTTCCCTGATTTCTTTCTCAGTGTGTTTGGCAGTTATATATAGAAAGGTCACTAAATTTTGTCCATTAAATTTGTATCCTTTACTTTACTGATCATGTTTATCAGCTGAAGAATTTTGCTGATGAAATGTTTTGTGTCTTTTATGTATTAAATCATATCACCTGCAAATAAAGATATTTTGACTCTTTCTTTTCAATTTGTATCCTTTTGAACTCCTTTATTTTTCTCATTGCTCTAGACTTCAAGTACTATACTGAATAGGTATGGAGAAAGTAGACAACTTTGTCTTGTTCTTGGTTTTACTGGAATGAATTGCTTTGAGTTTCTCTACATTTAGGTTATTGTTGACTATGTACTTGGTGTAATTTGCCTTTATTACACTAAATATGCCCCTTGTATCTCTACTCTCTCTAGGACTTTTATCATGGAGGGATGTTGGATTTTGTCAAAAGCATTTTTCTGCATCTAATGAGAGGAACATGCGATTTTTCTTTTCAGTCTGTATAGTGGTAGATTACATGTATCAATTTATGTATTTTAACACAACCATGTATCTCTGGGATGAAGTCTCCTTGGTCACTGTGGAGAGATCTTTTTGCTGTATTTTTGTGTTTGTGTGTATTTAATGAGAATTTTTATTTATTATTCACTTTACATCCTAATTGTAGCCCTATCCCTCATCTCATCCCAGTCCAACCCTTCCTACCCCAATCCTCCCCCTCCCGCCAATCCTCAGAAAGGAGACCTACCATCTGAGCCTAGCATATTAAGTCTCCTCAAGATTGGCTTCATCCTCTTACTCTGTGGACTGACAAAGCCTTACTGCCAGGGGGAAGTGATCAAGGAACAAAAAACAAAGTCCATGTCAGAGAAAGCCCCTGCTGTCCTTACTAGGAATCCACATGAAGACTGAACTGCCTATTGGCTACAATCAAGAACAGGGTTTAAGTCCTCTCTATGCATGGTCCTTGGTTGATGCATCAATCTCCACAGGCCCCCCAGACCCAGATTGATTGGCTCTGTTTTTTTTTTATGTTGTTGTTGTTTATTTTGTTTGCTTGTTATTAGTTTGTTTGCTTGTTTGTATGGTTGGTTGGTTGGGGTTTTTGGTTGTTGTTGTTTTGTTTTTTTGTTTTGCTTTTTGTCTCCTAGGGATTCTTTTATCCCCATTCTTCCATAACACTCCAGAATTTTTCGTATCCATGCTCATCTAAAACTTTTTGTTGGATTTTCATTTGGTTTGGGCACCATATGTAATAGTGGCTTCATAAAAATAATTAGAAAATGTTTTTTTTTCAGTTTCTTTTTTATAGAATAATGTGAAGAGTATTCACATTAATTTTTGAAGGTCTGATAGATATAATTACATTCTGCCTTAATCTGGCTTAAATTGGTAAAAAGATTTTAATTATGTTTCTATTTTACTAAGGGTGATGAGTCTGTTTAAATTGAAAGTTTATTATTTATTTAACATTGGAATGTCATTTATATCAATTACTGCATCCAAGTCTTTTTAGTGTTTCACTTTTGGTGGAGTATAGATCTGTAAAGTACATCATTATGCTTCTCTGTATTGCCTTACTGTTTGTTGAAATTTCCCTATTTTCATCTCTAATTTTATTATTTGTGTCTCTTTTTTTCCATATTTTACTTAACTTGTCTGATTGTTTGTTCATTTTATAATTTTTTCAAAGACCAAGTCTTGTTTTTATTGCATCTTTGCACTTTCTGTTTCTTTGTCTCTTTATTTGTATTTTTGTTACTTTCTACCCTGAGTTTGATTATTTTTTGCTATCTACACATTTGGCTGTTATTTCTTCTTGTTCTAGAGCTTTTTGCTTGTTTGTTTGTTTTTTGATGTAATCACTTAGTTCTATAAACATGACTTTAAACCTGCCTTTATTGTGTCCCAAAGATTTGGTATGTTATATTTTCATTTTTATTAAATTCTAAAATCTTTTTAATTTCCTTCTTGATTTCTGTCCTGACTCATTTTTCATACTGACTGAGTTACTCAGTTGCCATGAGTTTGTTGTTTGCATGAGCTTTCTGGTGTTTCTATTATTCTTGATATCTGCGAATATCAGATACAATGCAAATTGCTATTTCAATTTTATTATGTATGTTGAAACTTGGTTTGGTCCAAGTATGTTGCCAATTTTAGAAAAAGTTCCAAGAGCTGCTGAGAAAAAAAGTAAATTGTTTTCTGTTTATGTTAAATATTTTGTGACTATCTGCTAGGTCCATTTCATTTATGATGTTAAGACCATCATTTCTCCATTTGGTATTTCTGTGGATAACCTGTATATTGGCAATAGAGGAACGTTGAGACAACCCACGATTAATGTGTCAGGGTCAATAAATAATTTTAGCTGTAGTAGGGTTTCTTTGATGAACTGGAGTGTCCTTGTGTTTGGTGCATAGATAAGTTTATAATCTTATTCCCTATCTCTACTGGTTAGTTTTTGTTTGAAATCTATTATGTAGTTACAGATTGATCAGGTTTGGTATAATTGTGGAATTCTTTTCTTTCCTCTATCAATTGTGGTTGATATTTTTGGTGAGTATAGTAGCCTGGGATGACATCTGAGGTCATTTAGAGTTTGGGGAAAGTATGTATGTCCTTTAGGGCTTTCAGTGTCTCTGTTGAGAAGTTATGTGTTAGTTTAGTGGGCTAAGCTTTATTTGTTCTATGGCTTTTTCTCTTAAAACATTTAATATCCTTTTGTTGTTGTTGTTGTTTTATTCCTGTCTATTTGGTGTTCTAAATACTTCTTGTACTTTTAAATTGGAGAGATTTTCTTTTATGAAATATCTTTTTTTATACTTGTATCTGGTTTTCTTTTCTTTCTTCTATACCTATTATTCATAGATTTAGTGTTTTCATAGTTTTTCAAATTTCCTAGATGTTTTGTGCATGGCTTTTATTTTTTCATTTAACATTTTATTTGACAGGTATCCATTTCTTCCACTCTGTCTTTCATGTCTGGGAGTCTTTTTACTATTACAATATGCTGGTAAGGCTTACCTCTGAGGTTTTTCTTTGACATTGTAAATTTTCCATTTCCAATTTTATCTCAGTTTGAGGTTTGCTTAATAATTATATTTCTGTATTAAATTCTACTTTTATTGTTTTCATTATTTTACTCAACTGTTTGTACTTTCACAAACTTAAGGGACTTATTCATGTTCTCTTTAAGGTCCTTGAATTAATTCACAATTACTATTTTGAAATCTTTGTCTAGTCCTTCAACTATATTACATTTCTAAGAGTTTACTATATTGTATTTTCTCAGAGTTATTGGCTTCTGGTAGAGGCATATTTTTATGGGCTCTCATGTTTGGGTTTTTACACTGCAGTCTAAGGCATCTGAGGGAATAATGTCTGAGAAATTTCTTGGTACTTATATCTAGTGGGGTGGATGTTCTGAGTTTTGTTCCTATTTTCTTCTCTTGATCCTACATAGGTACAGTGACTGTAGGAAGACTGATTCTCTTCCTCATATGACCAATGTGGATTCCTTGAAGAAAGTGTTTCTGGGGATTCACAGATGATATAAGGAATGGATATGGTATATAAAGAAATTTTGATTCCCTACCTGTTGTCTCCCAGAATTAAATTTGTGAGCCCCACACCCTGCTTAAATAAGATTTTTGCTGACTCTGTTTTTTTTAAGAAACTAGAACTAATTGGTTCCTTTCTTCTGTATGGTTACATGGACATAATACTATTATTTCATATGCTGTCAAATAATTAAAATGTACACTCTGATGGAATGACATGGTGACAGTGAGGCCATTAATCAATAAAATATACTTCTCAAAATAAGAATCATAATTTTATTTTATTTATGCTGAAATTGATCTTTGGTGACATTTATTATATTCTAAATCACATGTATGAAGTGATTTTGACATGGTTGAAGACCTCATCTCTGCAATTAAAATACAAAGGCAAAGGTTTGAAAATGAAAAAAAAGAAACTCATTTCCTAAAATAAGTTTCATCTATCTAAAATAATAAGACTACAACTCAATAAATAGAGAAAACTGATATTTAGTTTTTAGTGGGACAAAGAACATGGTTTGAGTATTTGAATGTTACATTTTTTCATTGGATTTGGGAATTTCCTGTGTAAAATAATGGCAATCAATGTCTGCATGTTTATTCATTTTAACAAGTAAACAAACACTTTGTAAGTGCTTAGTTGTAAGTGTTATAAATGGGGCAGCTAATAAGTAGCAGTTCTGGGACTTAAACTTATGACTTTTTCTCCATAACTAGTGTTCTCTTACTGGGTTTAAGATACTACCCAACATCGGGTTCTTAATCATTGTTCATGTGTTTAAAGCTTGGCATTCAGGGAGCTCGTGGTGTGAAATTCCTAAATAATAAAAAATAATAAAAATATTATGAAAAGAAAAAGTTGTCGTTCAGTTCTTCTGGACTCCAGTGTCCTTGGTGCAAAATAAAACCATTGAATTTTGTGACCTTTATTATCTCTGCATTTTAAACATTCAGTCTGTGATTTGACAGAATTAACCCAGAAATGGTAGATGAAATAAAAAATGATGTTCTAAATGAAGCATTTTGAATTGCAGAATTTTTAAAGAGAATGATATCCCAACCAAGGGCAATGCATGGAGAGGACCTAAAACCCCTGCTCAGCTGCTATAAACATGGTTGAACAAGTATCCCTTTTGTGTACTTGAGCCAGCTTTGGGTATATACCTAGCAGTGGTATAGCTGGGTCTTGAGGAAGCACTATTCCTAATTGTCTTAGAAA
>REGO01000432.1:1105050-1118602 GCA_010120015.1 Rhombomys opimus | reverse complement strand
AAAAAAAAAAAAAAAAAAAGCCGTAAAAGTAAATTGTGTTCACATGATTTAATTGTCATCTCAGAGGTTTATATCTGAAAAAGTTGACCCTTTCTAGTTCTTTCTGAACTCTGGCTGGCTGAGTCAACTCAGATCTTCTGCCTCAAACTTTTCTCTATGCTGGCTCGTTCAATATGGCTTATCTCTGCTTCTCACTGAATGGTCTCACACTAACTTTGCTAACATGTACTAATCTTCTCTCTCCTTTTTTTTAATTTTTCTTATAAGTTACATCTGTATCCCAGCTGTATCCTGCTCCCTCATTACCTCCCCAAACCACCCTCCCTCCCTCATCTCCTCCGTGTGCTTTTCCAAGTTCACAGATAGGGGAGGACCTCCTCCCCTTTCATATGATTCTGTTTTGTCAGGTATCTTCAGGACTGGCTGCAAAGTCCTCCTCTGTGGCCTAACAGTACTAGTCCTCCCTTGGGAGATGGGGAGGTCAAAGAGACTGCCATTGAGTTCCTCTTAGAGATAGTCCTTGTTCCCCTTACTATGGGAAACCAATTGGTTACAGAGCTATCACGGGCCACATCTGAGCAGAGGTTCTAGGTTATATCCATTCATGGTCTTTGGTTGAGTGTCAGTCTCAGAAAAGACCCTGTGCCCAGATATATTTGGACCTTGTGGAGCTCCTATCCTTTCCACATCATACTAACTCCCCTTCTTTCATATGATTCCCTGTACTCTGCCGGAGGTTTGGTTATGAGTCTTACTTTGAAACTCTGCTAGGTGGAGTCTTTCAGATGTCTTCTGCGGTAGACTCCTGTAATACAATCAATGCACATCCCATTTGTCTTTCTAAATGAGGATTGGTCATCTTGCCCTGTATCTGCTTTCTTGATTATCTTCCTTAGGTGTATAGATTTCATTATGATTATCATATCTTATAGGTCTATATAACCAAGGATATACCATGTTTGTCTTTCTCCTTCTGGGATACTTCACTAATAATGATCCTTTCTAGATCCCACCATTTCCCTGCAAATTTCATGATTTCCTCTTTTTTGATTGCTTAGTAGTATTCCATTGTATAAAAATACCACAATTTCTGTATCCATTCCTCCGTTGATGGACATCTGGGTTGTTTCCAGGTTCTGGCTATTACAAATAAACCTGCTACAAACATGGTTGAGTACTTGAGCTACAAACATGGTTGAGTCCTTGTTGTGTACTTGAGCAAATTTTGGGTATATACCTAGCAGTGGTATAGCTGGGTCTTGAGGTAGCACTACTCCTAATTGTCTGAGAATGTGCCAGATTGATTTCCAAAGTGGTTGTAAGAGTTTACATTCCTACCAGCAATGGAGGAGGGTTTCCCTTTCTCCACAACCTCTCCAGCATGTGTTGTCACTTGAGTTTTTCATCTTGGCCATTCTGATGGGTGTAAGGTGAAATCTCAGGGTCGTTTTGATTTGCATTTCCCTGATGGCTAATGATGTTGAACTTTAAGTGTTTCTCTGCCATTCTATATTCCTCTACAAAGAATTCTCTGTTCAGCTCTGTTTGCCATTTTTTTAATTGCATTACTTGATTTGCTGCTTTTCAACTTCTTTACTTCTTTGTATATATACTGGATATTAGCCCTCTGCCAGATATAGGTTTGGTGAAGATCCTTTCCCAATCTGTAAGCTGTCGTTTTGTTCTGAGGACGGTGTCCTTTGCTTCACAGAAGCTTTTCAGTTTCATGAAGTCCCATCTATTAATTGTTGCTCTTAGAGCCTGTACTGTTGGTGTTCTGTTCAGGAAGTTGTCTCCTGTGCCAATGAGTTCTAGGCTGTTCCCCACTTTTTCTTCTAACCGATTTAGAGTATCTGGTTTTATGTTGAGGTCTTTGATCCACTTGGAATTTAGTTTTTTGCAGGGTGATAAATATGGATCTATTTTCATTTTTCTGCATGTAGACATCCAGTTGGTCCAGCACCATTTGTTGAAGATGCTGTCTTTTTTCCATTGAACGGTTTTGGATTCTTTGTCAAAAATCGAGTATTCATAAGTATGTGGGTTTATTTCTGGGTCCTCTATACGGTTCCATTGATCCTCCTTTCTGTTTCTATGCCAATACCATGCAGTTTTTAATTACTATTGCTCTGTAGTACAGCTTGAGTTCAGGGATGGAGATTCCCCCAGATGATCTGTTGTTTTACAGGATTGTTTTGGAGATTCTGGGTTTTTTGTTTCTCCATATGAAGCTGAGAATCTTTTTTTTTTCAAGGTCTGAAAAGAACTGAGTTGGTATTTTGATGGGAATTGCATTGAATCTGTAGATTGCTTTTGGCAGTATGGCCATTTTTACAATGTTAATCCTAGCAATCCATGAGCACGGGAGATCTTTCCATCTTTTGATATCTTCTTCAATTTCTTTCTTCAGAGAAAAAAGAAATTTCTTTCTTTTGTCAAACAGGTCTTTCACTTGCTTGGTTGGTGTCATCTGCTCCTCTTGGGTGTATCTGCTTCTTTCTTTTCTAGGGTTTTTAGTTGGGCCATTAAGTTATTTGTATTTCTTCTTGAAGTCACTTAATGCTATAAATTTTCCTCTGAGCACTGCTTTCAATGTGTCCCATAAATTTGGGTATGTTGTGCCTTCGTTTTCATTAAATTCTAGGAAGTCTTTAATTTCTTTCTTTATTTCTTCCTTAACCCAGCTTTTATTGAGTAGCAAGTTGTTCAATTTCCATGTGCATGTCGGCTTTTTGTTATTTCTGTTGTTGTTGAGGTCCAGCTTTAGTCTATGGTGGTCCGATAGAATACAAGGGATTATTTCAATCTTTTTGTATCTGTTGAGGCTTGCTTTGTGATCAACTATATGCTCTATTTTTGGAGAAGGTTTCATGTGGTGCTGAAAAGAAGGTATACTCTTTTGAGTTTTGGTGAAAAGATCTGTAGACGTCTATTAGGTCCATTTGATTTAGGGACTCTGTAAGTGCTTTTATTTCCCTATTTGTTTTCTGTCTAGTTGATCTGTCCCTTGGTGAGAGTGGGGTGTTGAAGTCTCCCACTATTAAGGTATTGGGATCAATGTGTGATTTAAGCTTTAATAATATTTCATTTACAAATACAGGTGCTCTTGTATTTAGGGCATAGATGTTCAGAATTGTGATGTATTCTTGGTGGATTTTTTTCTTTGATGAAAATGTAGTGCCCCTCTAAGTCTTTTTTTTATTAGTTTTGGTTGAAAATCTGTTTTATTAGATGTTAGGATAGTCACTCCTGCTTGTTTTTTGGGTCCATTTGCTTGAAAAACTGTTTTCCAGCCTTTTACTCTGAGGTAGTGTTATCTTTGTTGCGTAGGTATGTTTCTTGGATGCAGCAGAATGTTGGATCCTGTTTCCACACCTATTCTGTTAGTCTGTGTCTTTTTATTGGAGAGTTGAGTCCATTGATGTTGATAGATAATAATGACCATTGCATGTTATTTCCTATTAATGTAGAGTTGGAGATGTTACTGTGAATCATTGCTTGTTTTCTTTTGATTTTTGTTGGAAATTATCTTTAACCTATGTTTTCTTGGGTGTAGTTGTTTTTGTTGGGTTGGAATTTTCCTTCTAGTATCTTCTGTAGGGCTGGTTTGCTGTTCAAATATTGCTTAAATTTAGTTTTGTAGTGGAATATTTTGTTTTCTCCATCTATGTTGATTGAAAGCTTTGCTGGATATAGTTGTCTAGGTTTGCATCTCTGGTCCCTTAGAGCCTGCATGATATCTCCCCAGGCCCTTCTGGCTTTCATAGTCTGATAAGAAGTCAGGTGTGATTCTGATAGGTCTTTATATGTTACTTTGCCTTTTTGCCTTGCTTCTTTTAGTATCTTTTCTTTGTTCTGTAGATTAAGTGTTTTGACTATGATGTGGATTGAGGAGTTTCTTTTCTGGTCTAGTCTATTTGGTGTTCTGTAGGCCTCTTGTATGTTTGTGGACATCTCTTTCTTTAGGTTGGGAAAATTTTCTTCTATAATTTTCTTGAAAATATTTTCTGGACCTTGTAACTTGGACTCCTCTTGTTCTTCAATTCCTATTATTCTTATATTTTGCCTTTTCATGGCGTCCTTGATTTCTTGGATGGTTTGTGTTTGGGATTTTTCTGATTTTATTTTTGCTTTGAGAGAAGTATCAATTTCTGTGAGTGTATCTTCAGCACCCGAGATTCTGTCTTCCATCTCTTGTATTCTATTAGTGATGCTTACCTTTGTGATTCCTTCTCTTTTCTCTAAGTTCTTCAGTTCCAGGGTTTTCTCAGTTTGTGTTTTCTTTATTGATTCTAATTCTGTTTTTATGTCTTGCAACATTTCCTTCATCTGTTTGAATGTGGATTCCTGTGTCTCCAAGATGGCCTCTATTTTTTTGTTGTTTCCTCTCTTAGTGCCACTACTTCTGCCTCCATTTGTTTGGCTATATTTGCCTGTGCTTCTTTAAGAGCTTCGTTCACTTCGTTTTCCTTTGTTTCCATTTGGGAGGCCAAATCTTTGTGAGATTTATTTGTTTCCTCTCTAACTGTTTGAATCTGTATGACTATTTCTCTGAGAGATTTGTTGGTTTCCTCTTTATGTGCCTCAAATAACTGGATAATCATAGCTTTAAAATCATTTTCTGTGTTTCTGATGAGTTGCAGTGTCCAATAATTTTGGGGTTTGCCGGTGAAGCCATGATATCTTGATTTACGTTGGTTGTGTTCTTTCACCGACCCCTGGCCATTTGGTTATCTGTAGTGTTCACTGTCTGTTCCTGGATTCTGTAGATCAGACTGTTTTTTCTCTGGTGTCTGGACAATTCTTCAGGAAAATGGGGGAGGTCTAGTGGTTTCATTATGTGCGTTAGTGATTCAGCTATACCTGTAGAAGGAAAGTTTGCAGGCGCATAAGTGCAAATGCAGGGTAGTGTGTGTTTGAGCGTGTGCTTGTGGGTGTGTCTTAAGGGACAGGGTATTTGAGAATAAAGAGGCCTTCAGTGTGTGAGAAGGGTGCTTTGCAAGCACTGAAGGTGTTGCAGGCACTAAGGGATTGCAAGTGCTGTTGAAGAATGAGGGCGCATATTGATTTTGCACGTCCATGGGATTTTGGTGGCTATTCAGCTGGTTTTCTTCCACTGAGGGGTTGGATGGCCCATACAATCACTGGTTGTGCAGCCCTGTGTAGTCAGTGCTGCCACTTGCAGACTGGGGATCTGGGAAGGATTGTACTGAGGATCTGTGTCTCTGTGGCTAGCACTCTTTGGGTGTGCACTCTGGTGGGGTGGAGTTTCCGGTGGTGCATGCACTCCTGTGGGGCCAGGTGGTGGTGGTAGGCGGGGTGTGCTCCAAGGGTCCAGAGCTCAGCAGGAGGACACTAGGTGGGGTGTGGGCTCCTCTGAGGGGTGGCGTTCAGCGGGTGGTTACAGCTCTCTGCTGCGTCTGAGGGGTCTGGGGCCCCTGCCTCCTCCATCTTGGGTACTAGGCACTAAGCTTTGTGGCTTTGGGATCCAGGAAGGATTGTATTGTGGTACTGAGTCTCTGTGGTTGGCTCTCTGTGGTTGGGCCTGTGCTCTGGAGTTGGCAGTGGGTGTGCTCCTCTGGTGTGGTGGTTTCAGGGGGTGTGTGTGCTCTGGCCACTTTGGATGTGAACTCCACTGTGCTTCTTGCAGTGGAATTGTGTCAATGGGATGGTGGGAGGGGACGCTCCGCAGGTCAGGAGGTCCCTGGGCGGGGCCCAGGGTGGGACGTGTGTCTGAAGGGTGGTGTTCAGCAGGCGATTACAGCTGTCTGATGCAGTAAGGTGCCTGGAGCACTGTCTCTGCTGTCTTAATCCCCAGGCTGTGAGCTTTGTGCTCAGCTGCCTGGTGCTGTGTGCAGGTTTCTCCACACGGGAGACCCAGACAAGCGAAGCACCTTACTTCCTTCCCAGATAAGTGTGCGCCTGATCTAAATCTACAAGCACTCCACGCTTCTGTGGTGTCCCCTCTCCTTTAGAAAGCCCAGAAGTCCAAATTCTAGTTTCGATTGTCTCTCCACTCACCAATTCTGGAGATTCATGTCCTCTGCCTCTCCAAAACGGTGCGCTTTGCTCACTGCCATCTTGGAACTCCCTTCTGTCTCCTTTTTAGTGTTTGGCTTCAACTGTCTCTGCTGACCTGCACTCTACTCCACTCTACTACACTCACTGATCTAACTACCACTTGACTGACAATTCAGTGAGACTTCATCTCAACTCTCTCATCTGAATTGACTGACCTGCCTCTCCCTGCACTCTATTAAATAGCATCTTCCCTGTGCTATTCAGCATATCTTATTCTGTCAAATCTTTCTCTGATGTCCCTCAGTTATATATCACTTTCAAACATGACTGCTTCTTTTTATAAACTAACCATATTTTTACTGTTTGGGATAAAAGAAGAGTACTAGGAGCATGTCTGTATTCCAGCCAGATCACATAGATGGTCTTTGGATGTGATTCCTTGCCAGATCGGCCATGTTGCTGAATTAAAATTTCTCTATATAAAACTAAGTAGTATTGTAATCTAAGTAAGATGTTTCCTTCTTTACCCATTGTGCATGTTATCCAAGTTAATAAGTCCCTAAGTAGAGTAACATCAAATTAAGAAAGAAGTGTGAACACTTCTGAAAGTTCTTCCTTATCTCTGGCTTCATCTGCCTCTGATGACCTTCACTCAACTCCACTGCACTGCCCTCCGTGTGCTAATTCCCACCTGACTGCCAACTCATTATTTTGTATAGCTTTTTTGTTTGTTTTGCTTTTTTAATTCTTGAAAGATGAGCAGGATATGAATCTTATAACAGATTTATTATGATATAACTCACATTTTAAAAGATCACATTTAAAATTTTTACTTCAAGTAATTTTCATTCACTATTCTATAACTATCCAAACTATCTAGTTGTACAGTAATTTCATCACCCTCCATCAACTTTTTACCTATTAGAAAATACTACACAATCCTAGTGGGAAAAAAAAAGAAAAAGAAAAAGAAAAAGAAATTTCCAGGCAAATGGTGGGAACTAGAAAAAATCATCCTGAGTGAGGTATTCCAGAAGCAGAAAGATACACAGGGTATATACTCACTTATAAGTGGATAATAAACATATAATATAGGATAATAATACTAAAATCTGTACACCTAAAGAAGCTAAGCAAGAAGGAGGACCCTGTGGAAAATGATCAATCCTCACTCAGAAAGGCAAACAGGATGGACATCAGAAGAGGGAGAAAACAAGGAACAGGACAGGAGTCTACCACAGAGGGCCTCTGAAATACTCTACCCAGCAGGGTATCAAACCACATGCTGAGACTCATAGCTGTGACTCATCATTGGAAAGAGTGCAGGGAATCTTGTGAAAGAAGAGGGAGATATTAAGACCTGGAGAGGACAGGAGCTCCACAATGACAGCAACAGAACCCAAAAATCTGGGCACAGGGGTCTTTTCTGAAACTGATACTCCAACCAAGAGCCATTGATGGAGATAACCTAGAACCCCTGCACAGATGTAGCCTATGGCAGCAGAGTCTCCAAATGGGTTCCCTAGTAGTGGGAACAGGGACTGTCCCTAACATGAACTCAGTGGTTGACTCTTTGATCACCCCCCCCGATGGGGGAGCAGCCTTGCCAGGCCATAGACGAAGACAATGCAGCCAGTCTTGATGAGACTTGATAGGCTAATTTCAGAGGGAAGGAGGACCTCCCCTATCAGTGGAATTTGGGAGAGGCATGGGAGGATGAGGGAGGGAGGATGAGTTTGTGAGCAGGACTAGGGAAGGAACTACCGCTGGGATACAATGTGAATAAACCGTAATTAATAAAATAAATAAACAATTTTTTAAAAAAAGAAGGGGAAGAAGACCTCCCCAATCAGTGGAATAAGGGAGGAGCATAGGGAGAGAAAAGGAGGGAGGGTGGATTGGGGCCCCAGGTAGGATATAAAGTGAATAAATTGTAGTGAATGATGATGATGATGATGATGATGATGATGATAATAATAATGAAAAAATTATTAAAAGTTAAAAGAACAAACAAACAAACAATAAAATCTCGTTCAGGACACTACATACATTGTTAGAATTTACCAATTCTGGTAATTTCATATCAATGCACTTATATGATGTGTGTGTTCTTACTTAATTAATTATTTCATAAAATATATTTTCATCATGTTCTTTCCCCCTTTTCTCCCAGATTCACACCCAACTGCATGTTCTCTCTCTTGTCTCTCTGTCTCTCTTTCTCTCTCTCCCATTTTCAGACAAAAAAAAATGCCAATTAAGCCTTTACAAGACATTGAATACAGACACTTTTGTCTTCAACTTTTCAGCCTCAAGCACTGTGAGAAACAATATTCTGTTTTTGTTTTTGTTTGTTTTATAAATTCTGCAATCGCTGACAGTCTGCTAAGGCAGCCCAAGTGAATTAAACATGGAATATTCTGGTCCTGACAACATCAACTCTTCCAATTCATTATTTGGGCCTTGTTTATTAATTTCCTCTAACACTGTTTTTTAGTTTCCAGTGTAAACATCTTAAGCTCCCTTGTTGAATTTATTTCAAGTTTACTATCTCTGATGGCATTTCATTTTATTTCTTAATATTTATAGGGGACACACTGTATTGGCTCACATTATATCATCTGCATAGCCCGACACTGGCTGACTCACACTCTGTCATTATTTTACTGACAGTTTTAATAGTAAAGCTTCAAATAGTGGTGTTTAATGCATCGCTTTGGAGAGTGGCAGTTACCTTCATCCGTCTATACTCAAATTCACATTCTGATATTTCATATCAGGGAGAGCAAGAAACAGGGAAAAGGTTTTTGTTAGCGCTTACGTATGAATTTACATGCACTGCTTTACATTTATTTACCATTTATTTAATCAAAGAGTAGGATCAGAAGTAAGTGATAAGAGTAGTAAATTATGTGATGTTCCATTCAGCATTATGATCTCTGTTCCCCTTTTAGGAACAGCATTTGACTTAGTTTCTTAGATTCAAGGAAAAGACATTTAGAAATACGAATGTGAAGAGAAATAAGTCTGAGTGATGACACTTAATGCTTTCTGCTCTGCGCCTACTTATCACTTGTGTCAATCAGTCTAAGGACAGGGTGTTTCTGCTTTCAACAATTGCAAGCTGTCAATTCCTGCTTTCATTGTGTTCAGTGTCATGTCAGAGTGCTGCATATTGTAATCCGCCCGTATAGGAGAGATTCAGGTCAAGAACTAGTTCTGTGAGAGACACTAGCTGCACAATCTTACTTTGTGTCCTTTATTCTTCCCATGCATTTCCAGAAGCTTTTGTGACTACTGCAAATGACAGAAATTCAAAGCAGAATTCAGGAGAGTGAGGAAACTAAGATTCTGCTCTAGAAAACCTTCTAATTGCAAAATCATAAGGGGAAATCATAAGAGGGGAAATAGGAGTCAGAATTACTGCTCTGAATCCAGCAGCAGCTTGAACATATTTATGAACAATAAAAAAGAATCCTTCTATAGTTTTAAACCATTCTACCTAAATTAAAAGAGAAAGGTATATGTGTGTATCTGCTCATGCATATATATATATACATATATATGTATGTATATATATATACATACATGTATGCTGTATGTGTGTCATATGTAAATCAGTAGATCAATTCTCCATAAAGTGATTTGTGTTATATATGTTTTTCTTTAAACTGAAAAAAAATGATCATCTCCTCAGATGCTGAAAAAGCATTTGACAAAATTCAACACCCATTCATGTTTAAAGCTTTGGAGAGATCAGGGATACAAGGCACATATCTAAACATAGTAAAGGCAATATACAGCAAGCCTATAGCCAACATAAAACTAAATGGAGAGAAACCTAAATCAATCCCACTGAAATCAGGGACAAGGCAAGTTTGCCCACTCTCTCTGTATCTCTTCAATATAGTTCTTGAAGTCCTACCTGGAGCAATAAGACAATGAAAGGAGATCAAAGGAGTATAAATCAGAAAGGAAGAAGTCAAAGTATCTCTATTTGCAGATGATATGATAGAATACATGACTGACCCCAAAATTCTACCAGAGAACACCTTCATCTGATAAACACCTTCAACAGAGTAGCTGGATACAAAATTGACTAAAAAAAGGGGGGGGTGCTAAGAAAGAAATTAGGGAAGCAACACTCTTCACAATAGCCATGAATAGTATAAAATACCTTGGTGTAACTCTAACCAAAAAAAATGAAAGACACGTATGAAAAAAAAAAAAGGAGGAGGAGGGAGGGTGGGATCAGGAGGGAAGGAGGGAGGGGCTTATTGGGGGATACAAAGTGATTAAAGTGTGATTAATAAAAAAAATTAATGAATTAAAAAAAAAACCTTCAGATCTCTGAAAAAAGAAATTGGAGTAGATACCATAAGATAGAAAGATCTCCAGTGCTCATGGATCAGTAGGATTAACATAGAGAAAATGGCTATTCTACCAAAAGCAATCTACAAATTCAGAGCAATTACCATCAAAATACCAACACAATTCTTTACAGACCTTGAAAGAACAATTCTGGGAAAAACAAAAACCCAGAATAACTAAAACAATCCTACACAATAACAGATCTTCTGTAGGTATCTCCATCCCATATCTCAAGCTGTACTACAGAGCAATAGTAATAACAACTGCATGGTCCTGGCACAGAAACAGAATTGTGGATCAAGGGAATCAAAGACCCAGAAATAAACCCATAAACCTATAGATACTTGATTTTTGACAAAGAAACCAAAACCATACAGTGGAAAAAAGACAACTTCTTCAACAAATGGTTGTCTATAGGAAGAAAAATGCAAATAGACCCATAATTATCACCCTGTACAAAATTAAAATCCAAGGGGATCAAAGACCTCAACATAAAATCAGACTCAATAGGTCTGTTAGAAGAAAACTTGAAGAAGAGCCTTGACCTCACTGACACAGGAAACAACTTTCTGAACAGAACACCAAAAGCATAGGCTCTAATATCAACAATTAATGAATAGAACCTCATGAAACTGAAAAGCTTCTGTAAAGCAAAGGGCACTGTCATCAGGACAAAACAACAGCCTGCAGACTGGGAAAAGATCGTCACCAACCCTATATATGACGGAGGACCCAGAATATATAGAGAATTGAAGAAGTTAAACACCAACAAAACAAGTAATCCAATTAAAAAATGGGGTACAGAACTAAACAAAGAATTCTCAATAGAAGAATATTGAATGACAAAGAAACACTTAAAGAAATGTTTAACATCCTTACTCATCAGGGAAATGCAAATCAAAATGACCCTGAGATTTCACCTCACATCTATCAGAATGGCAACAGAACCAAAAATTCTGACCACAGAGTTCTTTTCTGAGATTAACACTCCAACAAAGGACCATTCATGGGTATAACCTAGAATCCCTGCTCAAATGTAGCCCATAGCAGCTCAATATCCAAGTGGATTCCCTAGTAAGGTGAACAGGGACTGTCTCTGACATGAACTCAGTGGCTGGTACTTTGATCATCCCCCCCTTAGGGGGAATCAGCCTTGGCAGGGAACAGAAGTGGACAATGAAGCCAGTCCTGATGAGATCTGATGGGCTAGGGTCAGATGAAAGGAGAGGAGGACCTCCCATATCAGTGGACTTGGAGAGGGGCATGGGAGGAGATGAGAGAGGGAGAGTGGGTTGGAAGGGAATGTGGGAGGGGGCTACAGCTAGAATACAAAGTGAATAAACTGTAATTAATATAAAAAATACAAATTAAAAAACTCAAGGAATGATGTATGCTGAAGAAGATATGGAGAAAAGGGAACCCTCTTATTTATGGTGGGACTGTAACCTAGGAAAATCACTTTGGAAATCAATCTGGTGCTTTCTCAGAAAATTAGGAATAGTACTAATTCAAGATTTAGCTATACCACTCATAGGCATACCCAAAAGATGCCCCACCATTCAATAAGGACATTTGCTCAACTATGTTCATACCAGCTTTATTTTTAACAGCCAGAATCTGGGGAAAAAAAAAAAAAACACCTAGATGTCTCTCAGCGGAGGAATGGATACAGAAAGTGTAGTATGTTTTCACAATAGAATACTACTGAGTAATTAAAAACAAAGAAATCATGAAATTTGCAGCAAATGGTGGGAACTAGAAAAGATCATCCTGAATGAGGTAACCCAGAAGAAGAAAGATGAATATAGTATATACTTACTTATAAGTAGACGTTAGCCATGTAATATAGGATAAACATATTAAAAACTATAGTTCTTAAAAAGCTAAACAACTAGGAGGACCCTAAGAAAGAGGCTGAAACCTCATAAGGGTACACAGCATATATGTCAGAAGTAGAAGACAAGGAGTAAGTAGGACAGAAGCCTTCCAGAGGACCTCTGAAAGACTCTACCCATCAGCATATCAAAGGAGATACTGAGACTCTTATCCAAACTTTGGGCAGGAAACCTTATGGAAGAAGAAGGAAATAGAAGGACTTGGAGGGGATAGGAACTCCACAAGGAGAAAAATGGAGCCAAAATACCTGGACCCAAGGGGGCCTGCAGAGACTGATAATCCAGCTAAGGACCATGCATGGAGAAGACCTAGATCCCCTGTTTAAAGGAAGCCCATTGGCTGCTCAGTTTCCAACTGGGTTCCCTGTTAAAGGGTACAGAGGCTGTGTATGACATGAACTCAGTTGCCAGCTCTTTGACCACCCCCCCCCCTTGGTAGTGCAGCCTTGTTAGGTCACAGAGGAAGAGGATAGAGTTAGCCTCTATGAGACCTGATGGCCTAGGGTCAGATAGAAGGGGAGGAGGAACTCCCTTATATGGGGAATAGGGAAAGGGCATAGTGGGAGAAGTTGGAGGGTGGGTAGGACTGGGAGGAGACAAAGGAGGGGGCTGCAGTGAGGATACAAAGTGAATAAATGTAATAAATAAATAAATATTTTTTCACAGACATGTTCCTAAATCTTTTAATAATTTTTTTCTCATTACTCTGGCGAGATGGGCCAATTTGTAAATTGCTTTCAATTCAAGGATAAGGAAGTGTGCTCAGCTCAGATGCCTAGCACCAGCACTGGGCCCACAGTGACAGGAGGATTCCCAGACTATCTTGCTATCTCTTTTATTTGGGCATATTGTTGAACTCAGAGATCCATGAGAGACTCATCTCAATATAAGGCAGAGGGCTTAGGAGGTGGTTCAATGGGTAAATTACTTATCCCACAAGCCTTGTGAGCTGAATTTGGATCCTTACAACCCACATAAAGCTGGACATATTAGCTCATGCATCAGTAATCCCAACATGCTCTTATGTGGAGAAGGGCTTTGGGGACAAGGTAATCCTGGAAGATCACAGGACAAATATTCTGAGATACATACTGATAAGCAAGAGAGATCATGCCCCAAACAAGGAAGAAGGAAGCAATCAACAGATCTGACCTTTACTTATGCATCGTGGCATGTGCATACCTGTGTGTGTATGCACACACACACACATATACACAAACAGATACATGAGAAGAAGGAGGAGGACGAGGTGGAGGAGGAGGAGG
>REGO01000432.1:1089570-1105028 GCA_010120015.1 Rhombomys opimus | reverse complement strand
GGAGGAGGAGGAGGAGGAGGAGGAGGAGGAGGAGGAGAAGAAGAAGAAGAAGAAGAAGAAGAAGAAGAAGAAGAAGAAGAAGAAGAAGAAGAAGAAGAAGAAGAAGAAGAAGGGAAAAACTATTGAGGAAGACATCAGACATTGACCTTTGGTTTCTAACATGCATCTCCATACAGAGCTGCATACACATATAGAACACAGTTTGGCCTACATACATGCACACATACAGTCATAACAAAAACATAAAAATAATATTCCTCACAAGAAGCCTACGTATTCTAATGGGGGCTTATCCATGTCGTGTTGAATTTCTTAGGTTGCAACGGTTTGAGATCTCTAATAGACATGATCCTGCACATGTGTCCCAGTGTCTTGAATCTGCACATTGATACATGTTGATGCACTTGCCTCACTTGTTTTCATTTAGAGTTCCTTGGCTTAATGAGCGCTGAGTGCCTTGAATGTTCTCTGGCTAGGCTTACTCTGGTCTTCTCTAGTGAAATGTACACATGAGTAACCAAGCCCATAATTACCAAAGTGCACAAGCAGCTGGACAGTTAACGGGAGGTTAAAAGCTTCTTGTCCGTCACTGCAGTCCCTTTTTCAACCTTAAATTTATCCTCTAATATGCATGCAAGCTTAGGAAATACTTTTTTGGAAAACCAAATAAATGGACCAATTCTGAGCTAATGACTTTTAATGAGATAGAGAGCAAGAATATAGAAGAGGTCTTTTTCCCCTCCAATTAATCTTTATTCATTCTTCCAATATGCAGTTAATGTTAGCATGCCCAATTAACAACTTTCCAGAATTACTTTTATGACTTACCCTTCCAAGTTCATTCACACTCAGTAAACCCTCCACATCGCTTGTTTACCTCCATGATAGTGTTTATCACGTGTGTAGGAGGATGATCTGTGTGCTGATCTACTCAGAGGTGAGCATGCCAGTCAATTCTCAAAGGGTAGTGTTTGCTCTACATTTAAGATGTGCTTTTTGTCTCTTTGATCGCCTCCCTCTGAGGGAGGAGCATCCTTATCAGGCCACAGAGGAAGACAATGCAGTCAGTCCAGATGAGTCCTGAAAGGCTAGGCTCAGAGGAACTAGAGAAGGACCTCCCCTATCAGTGGACTTTGGGAGGGGCATAAGAGGAGGTGAAGGAGGAAGGGTAGGATTGGGAGGGAATGAGGAAGGGGGGTACAGCTGGGATACAAAGTGAATAAACTGTAATTAATAAAAAAAGTAATAAATAAAAAAAGAAAATTATCAGTTTGAATTCAGAAAATTCTTTCAACTTTCAACTTAGCAACTCATTCAAATTTATTAAAGTAATGTATCAGCATTTGATATGGGATTAAATCAATCTATGGTGGAGTAGGTCATAAATTTATTTAATGGGCTGAGAAAACTTCTCATTCAAATTCCTGTTCTGTGAATTCAGTGTTGGTCAGATCTTGTTTGCTTGTTTTGTTTTTCATGGTTTAGCTGAGTCTTATAAATGAAACATGTTATACCCAAACTATTATGAGCAATTAGCAATGAATCCTAGGGTAATATATTTTACTGATATTTTCCTAACATCTGATACCAACAGCCCTAAAGAATGAGGTTTTAGTAGGATGTAAGTTAAGGATAAAAATGTTCCCTCAGGAACTGGCTGCGCTTAGTTCCTAGGAGAGCAGATAGAGATGTTCCTCATTAACTTTCTGCACAAAGCCAGAGGGCAGCTGAGGCAAATGGACCTCGGATGTAAGATGAAATGGAAATCTCATTTCTTTACAAAAAAACATTCATTAGGTATTAAGTGAATACAAAAGGGGCAATGACAAATTTCTTCAGCTTTCAGATGGTGGCTGTGTTCTGTGCAGCATTCATTTTAATAACCACTGCAGAGGAGAGAAGAATGTGTGGCCAGGCGTACCTTTCCAGGTAAACCCGATTCTACTTTCAAATTTAACAAGGAGTTGTACAGTTCAATATTTTGGCACAATGTCTTGACACAGACTTGAAATACTATCACTTGGGAATTAGTGCAATCATTTTCATTCCTCTTGGTTTGGTTCATACAACGTGAAGAATATGTTATAATGTAAAAAAATAAACCACACAGAATATATCTGTGACTTTAACTTCACTGGACAGACCATTGGGGGTTCAAAACACGCGAACAACACAGCCATATTGCTCAGCTTTAGTCACAAAGCCACTAGCATTCTTATGCTTGAGCTATTATTACATTATAAATTGACAATAAAAATGGTATATTACAAAATCAATGTACTAGAAGGGTGAAGAAAAATTTACAATTTAGGTTCTAAAGACATCATGAAATTTCCTTTAAATTAAAAATAGAGGCTCTGAAGAAAATAAGATCAATGTTAAAGATGAATAAAATACAAAAACAAACAAAACTCCATCACAAGCTGCTAAGTAAACACTTCGCTTACAGAACATAGTAAACAAAGTAAACAAAGTTCAACATGTTACATGGGTCACATAACTACTTTGGGAAAACCATGGATATGGTGTCATTTTCTTAGTTGTAAATAGTGAAAGCTAATGTAATTCAACTGGCTATGAGCTATACTAAGATTGGCAACCATTTCCTTACGCTTCATTCCTCTTCACACCATATCATGAGTCATCAGGATCCTCTCGCCCCTCTGATTTATTACCTTGCAATGTGCAGACATCCTAGAACATTTCCCAAGCAACAGAGTTTATGGATCAGTAAAATACATAAAAATGAAAAAAATGCAACAATGAAATATTAATGTAGAGATATAGTTCTAGTTCTTTGACAAGAAAGAACTTCCTACTACCATAAAAGAAAATTCAGTTGTGAATTTTTATTATTTCTTTTTATTATTATTATTAATTTTTATTTTTTATATTAATCATAGGTTATTTACTCGGTATCCCAGCCATAGCCCCTCCCTCATTCCCTCCCAATCCCACCCTCTCTGCCTCATCTCCTCCCTGCCCCTTTCCAAGTCCACTGCTAAGGGAGGTCCTCCTCCCCTTCCATCTGACCCTAGCTTATCAGATATATTCAGGACTGGCTGTCATGTCCTCCTCTGTGGCCTAGCAAGACTTTTCCTCCCTCAGGGGCTGGGGAGAAGGTAAAGGAGTCAGTCATTGAGTTCATGTCAAAAATAGTTCCTGTTCCCCTTACTAGGGTAACCCACTTGTTTACTGAGCTACCATGGGCTACATCCAGACAGGAGCTCTAGGTTATATCCATACATGGTCCTTGGTTAGAGAAACAGTCTCATAGAGGGCCCCCGTGCCCTGATATATATTGTCCTTGTGGAACTCCTATCCTTTCCATGTCATACTAACTCCCCCTTCTGTCATATGATTCCCTGCACTCTGCTGAAGGTTTGGTTAGGAGTCTCCACATCTGCTTTGATACACTGTTAGGTAGAGTCTTTCAGAAGCCCTCTGTGGTAGGCTTCTGTCCTGTTACTTGTTTCCTCCTACTTCCCATGTCCATCCCATTTGTCTTTCTAAGTGAGGATTGATCTTCTTACTCTGGGTCCTCTTTCTTGTTTATCTTTTTTAGATGCACATATTTTAGTATGTTTATCATATCTTATAGGTCTAAATAAGTGAGTATATACTGTGTGTGTCTTTCTCCTTCTGGGATAGCTCACTCAGAATGATCTTTCCTAGATCCCACCATTTGCCTGCAAATTTCATGATTTCCTTATTTTTAATTGCTGAGTAGTATTCCATTGTGTAAAAGTACCACAATTTCTGAATCCATTTCTCTGTTGATGGACATGTGGGTTGTTTCCAAGTTCTGGCTATTACCAATAAAGCTGCTACAAACATGGTTGAGCAAATGTCCTTGTTGTGTACTTGAGCCTCTTTGTAATGTATACCTAGCAGTGGTATAGCTGGATCTTAATAAAGCAGTA
The DNA here is from genome assembly GCA_010120015.1 of Rhombomys opimus. NCBI lineage: Eukaryota > Metazoa > Chordata > Mammalia > Rodentia > Muridae > Rhombomys > Rhombomys opimus. The sequence goes on along the minus strand of REGO01000432.1, from coordinate 1,101,105 downwards.
TTCATAATTGTCTGAGAAAGAGCCAGATTGATTTCCAAAGTGGTTGTACAACTTTACATTCCCACCAGCAATAGAGGAGGGTTCCCAATTCTCCACACCCTCTCCATCATGTGTTGTTACTTGAGATTTTAACCTTTGCCATTCTGACGGGTGTAAAATGAAATCTCAGGGTTGTTTTGATTTGCATCTCTCTGATGGCTAATGAGATTGAGCAATTTTTTTTTAGAGATTGAGCATTTCTTTAAGTGTTTTTCTGCCATTCAATATTCCTCTATTGAGAATTCTCTGTTTAGCTCTGTACTCCATTTTTTAATTGGGTTGCTTGATTTATTGCTTTTTAATTTCTTTAGTTTTTTTATATATTCTGTATATCTACTCTCTGTAAGATATAGGGTTGGTAAAGATCCTTTCCCAGTCTATAGGCTGTCATTTTGTTCTGATGACAATGCTTTTGCTCTACAGAAGCTTTAAAGTTTCATGAGGTTCCATTTATTAATTGTTTCTCTTAGAGCCTGTGCTGTTGAAATTTTGTTCAGGAAGTTGTCTCCTGTGCCAATGAGTTCCATGCCCTTCCCCACCTTTTCTTCTAACTGATTTAGTATATCCGGTTTTTTGTTGAGGTCTTTGATCCACTTGGACTTTACTTTTGTGCAGGGTGATAAATATGGATCTATTTTCATTTTTCTACATATAGACATCGAGTTGGACCAGCATCGTTTGTTGAAGATGCTGTCTTTTTTTCCATTGAATGGTTTTGGCTTCTTTGTCAAAAATCAAGTATTCATAGGTGTTTTGGGTTTATTTCTGGGTCTTTTATTCAGTTCCATTGATCTACCAGTCTGTTTCTATATCAATACCATGCCGTTTTTATTACAATTGCTCTGTAGTACAGCTTGAGATGAAGGATGGAGATACCTCCAGATGATCTGTTGTTGTAAAGGATCGTTTTGGAAAATCTGCGTTTGTTGTTTCTCCATATGAAGTTGAGAATTTTTCTTCCGAGGTCTGTAAGGAAATTGTACTGGTATTTTGATGGAAACTGCATTGAATCTGTAGATTGCTTTTGGCAGGATGGTTATTTTTACTATGTTAATCCTACCAATCCATGAGCACAGGAGATCTTTCCATCTTCTGATATCTTCTTCAATTTCTTTCTTTAGAGATTTGAAGATTTTTTTCAAACAAGTCTCTCACCTGCTTGGTTAAAGTCACCCCAAAGTACTTTATGTTATTAGTGGCTATTGTGAAGGGTGTTGTTTCCTGATTTCTTTTTAGGCCCTTTAGTCTTGGGTATACAGGAGGATTTCTGATTTCTGTTTTAGTTAATTTTGTATCCAGCCACTTTACTGAAGGTGTCTATCAGCTGAAAGAGTTCTCTGGCCAAATTTTTGGGGTCCCTCAGGTATAGCATCATATCTTCTGTGAATAGTGACTCTTTGACTTCTTTCTTTTCATTTTGTATCCCCTTGATCTCCTTTACTTGTCTTATTGCTCTAGCTAGGACTTTAAGTTCTATGTTGAATAGATATGGAGAGAGTGGGCAACATTGCCTAGTACCTGATTTCAGTGGGATTGATTTAAGTTTCTTTCCATTGAGTTTGATGTTGGCTATAGGCTTGCTGTCTATTGCCTTTACTATGTTTAGGTATGTGCCTTGTATCCCTGATCTCTCTAAGACTTTAAACATCAATGGGTTTTGGACTTTGTCAAATGTTTTTGCGGCATCTAAGGCGATGATCATGTCGTTTTTCTCCTTCAGTTTGTTTGTGTGATGGATTACACTGATGGATTTCCATACATTGAACCACCCTTTCATGCCTGGGATAAAGCCTACTTGTTCATGGTGGGTGATATCTTTAATGTGTTCTTGGATTCGGTTTGCATGTATTTTGTTGAGTATTGTTGCATCAATGTTCATAAGAATAGGTCTGATGTTGTCTTTTTTTGTTGGGTTTTTGTGTGGTTTAGGTATCAGGGGTGACTGTGGCTTCATACAATGAGTTTGGTAATGTTTCTTCTGTTTCTATTTGGTGAAATAGTTTGAAGAGAAATAGAATTAGCATTTCTTCGAAGGTCTGGTAGAATTCTGCACTGAAACCATCTGGCCCAGGGCTTTTTTTTAGAAGGAAGACTGTTTCTATATCCTTGGGGGATATAGGGCTATTCAATCTACCTTAATTTTGGGAGATGGAATCTATCTAGAAAATTGTCCATTTCTTTTAGATTTTCAAATCTTGTGGCATATAGGCTTTTCTAATGATTGTTTGGATTTCCTGAGTGTCTGTAATCATGTCCCCCTTTTCATTTCTGATTTTGCTGATTTGGATAGTTTCTCTCTGCTTTTTAGTTAGTTTGGCTAAGGGTTTGTCTATCTTGTTGACTTTCTCAAAGAACCAGCTCTTGGTTTCATTGATTCTTTGAATAGTTTTATTTGTTTCTAATTGATTGTTTTCAGCCCTATTTTTTATTATTTCCAACTGTCTGTTTCTCTTGGGTGTAGTTGCTTCTTTTTTTTTTCTAGGGCTTTCAGTTGGACCATTATGTTGTTTGTATGAGATGTCACAACTTTCTTCATGAAGGAACTTAGTGCTATGAATTTTCCTCTGGGCACTACTTTCATTGTTTCCCATAAATTAGGGTATGTTTTTCATTTTCATTAAATTCTAGGAAGTCTTTGATTTCTTTATTTCTTCCTTAACCCAGCTGTCATTGAGTAGCAAGTTGTTCAGTTTCCATGTGTAGGCTTTATATTATTTCTATTGTTGTGGCGGTCCAGCTTTAGTCCATGGTGGTCAGATAGAATATAGAGGATTATTTCAATCTTCTTGTATCTCTTGAGGCTTGCTTTGTGACCAACTGTATGGTCTATTTTTGAGAAGATTTCATGCGGTGCTGAAAAGAAGGTATACTCTTTTGAGTTTGGGTGAAAAGTTCTGTGGACATCTATTAGGTCCATTTGAGTTAGGGCCTCTAAAAGTGTCTTTATTTCCCTATTTGGCTTTTGTCTAGATGATCTGTCCTTTGGTGAGAGTGGGGTATTAAAGTCTCCCACTATTAAGGTTTTGAGATCAATGTGTATTTTAAGTTTTAATAATGTATCCTTTACAAATGTAGGTGCTCTTGTATTCAGGGCATAGATGTTCAGAATTGTGATGTCCTCGTGGTGGATTTTTGCTTTGATGAGAATGTAGTGCCCCTCTTAATCTTTTCTGATTAATTTTGGTTGAAAGTCTATTTTATTAGATATTAGGATGGCTACCCCAGTTTGTTTTCTGGAACCATTTGCTTGAAAGACATTTTTCCAGCCCTTTGCTCTTAGGTAGTGTTTATCTTTGTTTCACAGGTGTGTTTCTTGCATGCAGCAGAATGTTGGATCCCATTTCCACACCCATTCTGTTAGTCTGTGTTTTTTATTGGAGAGTTGAGTCTATTGATGGTGATAGATAATAGTGACCAATGAACGTTAGTTCCTTTTATTATGGAGTTGGGATCATTGCTTGTTTTCTTTTAATTTTTGTAGGGAAATTAAATTATCCTATGTTTTCTTGGGTATAGTTGTTTTTGTTGGATTGGAGTTTTCCTTTTACTATCTTCTATACTGCTAGTTTGCTGTGTAGAAATTGCTTAAATTTAGTTTTGTCATGGAATATTTTTTTCTCCATTTATGTTGATTGAAAGATTTGCTGGGTATAATAGTCTGGGTTGGCATCTGTGGTCCCTTAAAGTCTGCATGATATCTGCCGAGGCCCTTCTGGCTTTCATAGTTTCTGATGAGAAGTCCGGTGTAATTCTGATAGGTCTACCTTTAAATGTCACTTGACCTTTTTCTCATGCTGCTTTTAATATCTTTTCTTTGTTCTGTAGATTGAGTGTTTCTACAATGATGTGACATCAGGATTTTTTTTTTCTGGTCTACCTTGTTTGGTGTTCTGTAGGCCTCTTGTATTTTTATGGACATCTCTTTCTTTAAGTTGGGGAAATTTTCTTCTTGAAGATATTTTCTGGACCTTGAAGACTGCAATCTTCTTTTTCATCAATTCTTATTATTCTTAGATTTCTCCTTTTCATGACATCTTTGATTTCTTGAATGTTTTGTGTTTGGGGCTTTTCCAATTTTCCTTCTTCCATCTCTTGTATTCTGTTGGTGATGCTTATCTTTGTGCTTCCTGATTTTTTTCTCTAAGTTCTCCAGCTCCAGGGTTTTCTCTGTTTGTGTTTGCTTTATTGATTTTAATTCTATTTTTATGTCTTGAACCATTTCCTTCATCTCTTTGAATGTGACTTTCTGTCTCTGTATGATGGCCTCTTTTTTGTTTGTTTGTTTGTTTGTTTCTTCTCTATATGCCACTAATTTTGCTTCTGCTTGTCCCTTTATTTGTTTGGCTATCTTTGCCTGTGTTTCTTTGAGAACTTTGTTTGGTTCCTCTTTCTTTTCCTACACCTGGGAGGTCAATTCTTTGAGAGATTTGTTCATTTCCTCTTTAACTGTCTGGATTTGCTTGGCGATTGCTCTGAGAGATTTGTTTGTTTTTCCTTTATGTGACTCTAATAACTGGATGAGCATATCTTTAAGGTCATTTTCCTGTGCTTCTGATGAATTGGAGTATCCATTGATTTGGGGATTTGCTCTTGAAGCCATGATTTCCTGATTTTTGTTGGGTATGTTCTACCTACCTCTGGCCTTTTGCTTAACCATAACATTCACTGTTTGTTCTTGGTTTCAGTAATTCAGATTGGTTCCGTCATTTTCTCGTGTCTAGAGAATTCTTCAGGGAGATGAGAAAGGTCCAATGGTTTCAACATGTACATTGGTGCTTCTGCTGTACCTGTGGTAGGAAAGACCCCAGGCCCAGAAGGACAAATGTTGGCGAGCGTGTGTATGTGTGTGTGCATGTGCATGGAAGATTGCCTTGAGGGACAGGGTACTAGAGAATGTTGAGAACTTCAGTGTGAGGGAGGGGAGCCTTGTGGTCACCGAAGGGGTCAGGGGTGCTGAAGTTATGGCAAGTGCTGGTGATGATCACATGTGCAATTTCCCTAAGTATGTCAGTGGCCTACAGGGTACTGGTAATCATCTCTAACTGAGCTCCAGGAGTTATTTGCCTAAACTCCACTGGTAACTCCACAGAGCCAGGCCTTCCTAGTCCCAAGAAACCCTCTTTTTCCCACAGTGCATGTGTGGGTGGGAAATTTCTGATGTTTGGCTGCTAACTTAGAAGGACCTGGATCTGGGACTCTGCAGGCACTTGGGGGTGCACTCACTTTTAGCAAGTCAAATCGTAATGCACAGGAGTTCCTCCTGTTCTCTACTGGCAGGTTTGGACCTGCTGAGCCAAATGTGCACTCAGAGAGCTCAGTGGTATTGCAGCCACTGTACCCAGGAATCCAGTTGTGGCTGCAGAACTAGAGTGTCTAAGTGCCTGCCGGGAAGTCTTGTGTAGCCACTGCAGTGTCTCAGTGCTTGGTGCACCTGGGCAGTTTTGCAGGTCCGCGGGACTTTGGTGGGTGCAAAGCCACTGAGGGATTGAATGACTCGTACAGTCAGGCTCTGTGGAGTTGGTAAGGCCAGCTGCTCACAGACATGGGATCCAGGCAAGATTATACTGTGGATCTTGGGCTCCGGATATGGGTGATGCTGGCTACTGAGGCTGCGGTGCTAGTATTCCTGCCTCTGCTGTCTCGGTTCTCAGGCAGCAAGATCTGTGCCACTGGCACTGTGGCTTGGCTTCTCCGAGGGCGGGGGGGAGGCCCAAAGAAGGAAAGTGCCTCTCTCTGTTCACAGAGAAGTCTGTGTCTGACCTGAATCAAAAAGTTCTCTGCTCCTGTGGTGTCCCCCCTCCTTCAGGGAGCCATAATGTTGATTTTCCAATTTCAGTTGTCCCTCCACTCACCAATTTCAGAGTTTCAAATCCTCTGCCTTTCAGAAACGGTGTGCACTGATAGCCACCATCTTGGATCCCAGGCTTTCCTTTAAAGTAAATAAATTTAGCTTCATGAAGAAGTTACTATTTTATCTTTACTTTCTTTACGTTCTAGAGACAAGTCTTTGTGGAAAATTTTGGTAGAACTGTCTTGTAAGATGATAGCAGCTTGGAGGGCTTTACTATGGCTCAGAGCATCAATTCTCTTTACACATCTACTGACTACTTAATATCAGTGATGCTAATGTAATGTCAACACAGGAAGAGTCTACTCCCCTGCCCACAAGTACTATGAGGTCTAAATGAGAAGCTGGGTGTGATAGTGCACAGCCGTAGTCCCAGCACTTAGGATATGGAGGAATTAGGCCCAGAAGTTAAAGTTCATCCTTCTATGCATACTGAGTTCAAAGTCATCCTAAGCTACTTAAGACCATGCCTCAACAAATCTGTAAATAAAAGAGAAGATAAAAATAACAAATTAAAGGCAAGATTAAGAGAGTTCATTACATGAGAGGAATAAATCAAACTTATTGATATTTAGTAAAGATACTCAGAAAAGGTATCGTGGAGATATTAGAAAATGAAATAGATCTTAAACTATAAGAATAATCTCTTCAGGACACCCAGGGCTCAGTTTGTATTGGCTCTGTTGGTCTCCTTTTGGAGTTCCTTTCCCCTCCAGGTCTTTCACTATCCCCTTCTTTCATAAAATTCCATCCATTCTGCCCAAAGATTGGCTCTAAGTCTCAACCTCTGCTTCAATACCCTGATCAGTAGAGTTTTTCAGAGGCCCTCTGTGGTAGGCTTCTGTCCTGTTCCCTGTCTTCTCCTGATTCTGATGTCTATCATCTTTGCCCTTCTGAATGAGGATTGAGCATCTTCCCTAGGGTCTTCCTTGTTGTTTACCTTCTTTAGGAGTATAGATTTTAGTGTTTATCCTATATTCTCTGTCTAATAGCCACTTATGAGTGAGTAGATACCATGTGTGTCTTTCTGTTTCTGGGTTACCTCACTCAAGATGATCTTTTCTAGTTTCCAACATTTGCCTGCTGAAGAGAATGATACCCCAAACTAGGACCATGCATGAAGAGGACCTAAAATCCTGCCTCAGATGTAGTCCATAGACTCAGTCTCCAAGTAGGTTCCCTAGTAAAGAGATCAGGGGCTGTCTGGCATGAACTTAGTGGCAGGCTCTCTGATCACCTCCCTCTGGGGCTGGTGTAGCTTTGCCAGGCCACAGAGGAAGACAATGCAGCCAGTCCTGATGAAACCTGATAAGCTAGGGTGACATAAAAGGAGAGAAGGACCTCTCCTATCAGTGGACTAGGGGAGAGGCATAGGAGGAAAGAAGAGGGAGGGTGCGTTTGGGAGGAAACAATTGAGGGGGACACAGCCAGAAATGAATTAAATACGCTATTTATTTCAGGAAAATGTATTGTTTGGTATATGCTAATAATTACAGATTTATTAAATTCTTCAGTACTGGATTTGTGTATGTCTTTTACATAACTTGTTATGCAAAGAATTTAAAAGTATTTGACTATGCAGGGTTTGGTGTGAAGTGAATTCAAGGAAGAAGAACATGTACATACATTTAGATGCCTTGTCATATCTGCACACCTTTAGTCATTTTTACTTGATATTGTGGTTTCTTAGGATAAAATCTTCTCACTGACAAAAAAGTAATGAATGGTAAAAGACATACACAAATCCAGTACTGAAGAATTTAATAAATCTGTAATTATTAGCATATACCAAACAATACATTTTCCTGAAATAAATAGCGTATTTAATTCATTTCTAACATACATTTAATGTCTCATTAGTGAGTCTATTAGAATATTTGAGAATCTGGTTAAAAGGGGTATTCTCTGGAATTAATTTAAAAGTTCTTTTTTTATATATACTACCTCTCAAATTATTAAATAAAAATGGGCTTAATCCTTAAGTATGGATTGAGAGAAGAGTGTAGAACACGAGTATAACTGAGTCTGGCAGTAGTAATATATTCGTAAGCAGATTTTAAATATTTACTAAAAATAACACCTGATGATGACAATCTGAAAACAGAAATATCTGAAGATATTTACAAAAATGTGAGAAAGTTAATTTAAGTTAAAGTAATACTTTTTTAAAAAAGTAAATAGCTTTATAAGTCAAGTTTAATGGTGTCAGGAGGGCAAGAAAGGAGTACTATTTTTTTTTTAATTCTCAATTTTATTCATTTAGCAAACTTTGAAATTTACATGTTTTCCAGGTTTAAAAGCAAATTTTCCATCACTATTGTCAGCTTAGACAGAAAGGATTTTATAAAATCAAAGTGTAATTATTCCACTGCACCTGGGAATTTAAACTTCATTCTTTTTGTCTCAAACATTTCAAAAACAGATAATACACCCATAAGAAAATATTAAAATGAGGTTGTTATGACCTAGATAATGAATAAAACCTCAACCTAAAATAAGAATTATTCTAACATAATTTATTGTTTTCATATTATACTATTTTAATCTGTTTACATCATTAAAAAGTTTATAAATGTAATTCATTGGTGTCAAAAGTGAAAGTAAATGAAATGTAATAATAGTCTTTGAAAATTGAGACTGTAACACTTACCAAAATACTTTTGTGTTCATCAAGATGACAGAAAATTTAACTATGTTAATCTAATATACAGGAAATTTACATGTTTCTGAAATTTTAAGGTTTATAAATATAGTGCAGTGTCACAGCAATCTGCATGTATGGCATGGTTAATCACAACTTTCAGTTTGACTGGCCTAAACTTGACTAAGAAATAAACATGTGGAGGTTGTAGGTAAGGCTTTCCAGACAGGTTAAAACCTGAGAAAGAAAGGCTCACTCTGAATGTGTAAGGGGGACCTAGACTGAAGAAAAGTAGGAGGCAAGCTGAACATCAATATCTTTCTTTATGTTCCTGTCTCACACTTTCCCCTCCATGGGATACTGTATCCCTTCAAACTGTAAGCCCAAAAGAACACTTCCTTTTTTTGTTTTGGATATTTGGTCACATGACAATAAATCGCTAACACAAATATAAATTCATGTCTTATCAGAGAAAGCATCAAATTTAGTATCTAGCAAATTTAAAGTATCTAAAGAAACATTTAACAACACAGAATTAAGAACTGTAAAATGGCAGTAGGGGCAGCAGTGTGGCGCAGTGTATAAAGGCTTTCACCACACCAGCTTGCTCACCTAAGGGACCATAGAGCCAACTTCCAACAAGTTCTCCTCTGGACGTACTCTGATGTACATATGTATACATGTACCTACACACACACACACACACACACACACACACACAATTTTAAAATATAAAACTATTTATAAGATTAGAAGTTATATGTAATTTGTTGTTAATTTCAAGTAAAATTCAGAGACATTGATACCATGGAGTAATTTTTATCACTTTATCCTGTCTGGCCCCAGCCCCAGAATGTTGCAATACTTTTTGCTATATTATGTAAAGAGGGTTCACTCAGTAACTTTTACCTTTTTCCTCACTTTTATTATAAGACATACTTCAGAGAAGATGAATAATCAATTGTGGCCACTAATAAACTTTTATTTTTAAGAAAGTCTTAATACATATCTCAGACCAGACACAATTTCACAATCTTCAGACTCATGGGAGATTACAGATTATGCTAAATTATACAGGTTATATTATATTATATTATATTATATTATATTATATTATATTATTAATTATACTGTGCAGATTACAGATATTTCCCAGTGAAACTAATGCCAGCATCAATTGGAGTTGTAACCTGGGTGTGGTGGTTTGCGTTAACCATCACTGAGATGAAAATTGGGAGCCCAAGGAACATGCTCTTCTTGGCATGTGTGGAGATTGTTTTGATAGGCTAATGGAGGTGGAAAGACCCTTCCACTGTGAATGATACCCTTCTTGTTAGGATTCTGGACTATTTAAGTGATGACGAGGAACTGAGCAGCAGCTTGCATCTTTATATCCCTCTGTTCCTAATTGTGGAAAGGTGTGGCCAGAAGCTTCTTCAAGCTCTTCCCACCTTGACTTTCCTGCCATGATATCTGGAAGTGTGAGCCAAAATAAACCTTTTTCCTTGTGTTGCTTTTGTCAAAAATATTTTTTCACAACATCAGCAAAAGTAACTGAGACACCAGGATACTGTCTTTCTATTCAATAAGCGGGTGATTTCTGAAGGCATGCAACCTGACATTAGTTGTCCAGATAGGTAGTAAACCCATGAGCATTTAGCTTCCTGGTATCACAGCCTGTGTATAATTTGTTCTTCTTTAATGAAGCCTGTTCTTAGTAACATAATTCTCTCAAACAAGACATGATAAAAGCAATGAAATGGCACTTATAATACTATGCTTTAGAAGACTAGCTTGTGTTCTTTTTCTTTGACTCTCTTGGTCACATTGTTGAACAAAGTTCTCATGTTGAAAGCTGTCTCATGTATGAAGGAAGTTATAAAGTAGTCAGCAGAGAGATGCATGGCCAAGGCAATGCAATGATAAAGCAGGGATCTAACCAAGCAACCTGCAAGCAATAGAACCTTGATTGAATATTATGCATGCAGGAGTAAATTCTACTTTGAAATAAATCTGGAAAGAATTGTGCTCCCAGATGATACCTTGGTTACAGCCTAGTATACAACTAAGTGAGAGTTACACTGACTTTGGATCCCCCCCTCCATTTGGGAAAGAAGTAGATAAGTAAAACAAGCATAATGAGAATAACATACCTTCTTAAAAGAATGAGGTTGATTTTAACATAGGACTATATTATGAATATAGAAATCTTTTAAAGCACCAAAGAAACATTGTGAGTGATAGTTTCTGATAAGAAATATTTCTGAGGAAGAAGATTGTCCAAAGAGGCAGGGTGAGTTCAAAATAAAACAGATGGCAACCATTAAATTAGAATGGCAATAAGGAATCTAAATCTTATTCTATGAAAGGTGAGAAGCCATTAAAAGTTTTTAAGGGTAGAAATTATGTCATGAAGGTTCTGGTACCTTTTTTTTTTTTGGTGTGTGTGTGTGTGTGTGTGTGTGTTAATCTGTTTGATCATTCTCATGAATCCTTGGGTTATTTGACCTTTTCTAAGACGGAGAGACTTTATCCCTGTTTTTCCTGATTCTTTTTCTCATCCTTGCATTCAGAATGTTTGTTTTTTAATTTTTTATTTAACTTTTATTAAATACACTTTATTCCTTTTGTATCCCCCCATAAGCCCCTCCCTCCTCAGCTCCCAGGCCCACCTTCCCCCCCTTTCTGCATGCATGCCTCTCCCCAAGTCCACTGATAGGGGAGGTCCCCCTCTCCTTCTTTCTGATCTTTTTTGTTGTTGTTGTTGTTCTTCTCAATGCAGTTTATTCAGGAATCTTGAACAATCTTCTGGCCCTGGGGAAAGCCAGCCCACAACTTAAAATAGCCTCTGGGTAGCGATTTGCCATAGGGTATCAATTTGCTCCTGCATGAGGTCAATCCTCTGATTGAACACCATCAAGTCTCCTTTTAGTTGAGCATTAATTCCTTTTTGTACATCTAGAGCATGAGCTACATTGGCTAAAAGATTATTTAGGGTCTGAGCAGT
>REGO01000432.1:1051682-1086167 GCA_010120015.1 Rhombomys opimus | reverse complement strand
TATAGGACTATTTAATTGATTTACCTGGTCCTGATTTAGCTTTGGTAAGTGGAATCGATCAAGAAAATTGTCCATTTCATTTAAATTTTCAAATTTTGTTGCGTATAGACTTTTGAAGTAAGTCCTAATGATTGCTTGGATTTCCTCAGTGTCTGTAGTTATGTCCCCCTTTTCATTTCTGATTTTGTTGATTTGGATGGTGTCTTGCTGCCTTTTAGTTAGCTTGGCTAAGGTTTTGTCTATCTTGTTGATTTTCTCAAAGATCCATCTCCTGGTTTCATTGATTCTTTGAATTGTTTTATTTGTTTCTAATTGATTGATTTCAGCCCTGAGTTTGATTATTTCCAGCCATCTGCTCCTTCTTGGTGTGTCTGCTTCTTCTTTTTCTAGGGTTTTTAAGTGAGCCATTAAGTTGCTTGAATGCGCTGTCCCAAATTTCTTCTTGAAGATACTTAGTGCTATGAATTTTCCTGGTACCTTATTATAGTAGATTAGAAGAGGAAAGAAAAAAAAACTCTTAGCACATTGCAAAAGTTGGGATGCTGATAAATGCAGTCTGAGCCATCAGAAGTGGCAGAAGGAACAGAAATGAAGAAAAATGAGAAGTTCCTGGGAACAAAATTGTTAGGATTTATAAAACGTGCACTGATGGGGAAGGTGGAGTAAGTTAGGAAGATGGAATCAGATTGCTAAGTCATACTTACCTGGAGAAATGCTGCCTTTATGAAAAAAGGGAATGAGAAAGGAATGGAGGAGCCATTCAATACACAAAGCTGCTTTGTTTAAGGTGGACTTCTTTGAGAGACAGCAGGAAAATGCATATGCTAGCAAGTCAGCAATTTCCCAGACAATTATGATGCATAACGACCAAGTCAGAACTGCAGGTAAGAAACTGGGAATAATTAACTTAGAGATGCTGGGGAAAGCTGTGAAAGGAAATGAGGCAGCCCACTGTGTGCTTAAAAACCTCTTTTTGCTCTCTCTAACCAGTGGGATGAAGCATAAAATCATTAAAATACTCACTTTTGCAGCCTTAGCAGCTAAAAATGCCAACTCTATATTCCAAACACACATGCATAGCACTCACTTCTATACGCCATTTCTAAACCTTTGTAAATTCTATTCTAAAATACACCTTCTAAAACCCTTTTTTAAACTTTCATGAAATGTCAGATGTCATTCGTTTTGCTTCTAGAATATACTGTCTTCATGACTATAAGCACTTGTCACAAAATATTGTTATTAAAGATTTTTTACCTTTGTAGCCCTCACACATAAACATGAGCAATAATACAGACTTATTAATTTGTATATGCAGTGGAGCCTGGGATATATATAGCATAAACTAAATACATTTTAAAAGCAATTATCGAGTGATAAATCATGAAAGATGAATGAATGATGGAAGCGCTACAAAAAAGGTTGAAAAATGTTTGCCTAGGCAGACCAATGACAAAGAATTAAGAGCAACTAAGAAATGAAAATGGTGATATGGACAGATGTTCGTCCACCAGAAATGTGGTTATGTCTTGATACAGCCATATAAATCAAAAATTTTTTAAATGCTGAGAGCCTGAAGTTCCTTGAGCAGGCCTTCTGAGATCATAGCTTAGTACCTGATACTCTGTAAGGCAATGGTTAATGCTCCTCATGTGTGTGCAGCTACAGCACGTTGTTATACTTGTATCACTCACCTAGGAAAAGGCCTCTAATCAAATTTCAAAATACGTTTGCAAAGTAAAATGTATCGTTTTTTGCACAATCATAAATTAGGAAAGTCATAAGCTAACCATTGTATGCTTGATACTGTTTTAACAGGGCAGAGTTGCCTGCCTCAGGAAGGGAAAAATTAAGTTACCACCTGATGCATTTTTAATTTTTAATGTAATCAAATTGATATTTTGTAACATTTGGAAGCTTTGTGGATAGAAAAAATACAGAGAATTCTTATCAATTCTACTAGGAATTGGAAAGGCTGCCAATTGATTCTCTTACCTCTCATACTGAAGGGTCAAAACAACAGCATTCTTTCTCAGAATTACAGAACTCTTCAACTTATCTCACGTTAATCCTTTTTCCACATTTATGTACTTGTCTGGGCCAAACAAGATCATCCTGCCTCCAACCTTGTTCATAAGCAAACTTAGCTGCCTTCTTGCCCTTCAGAAATTCAATGACACTGAGTGACTCACCTCTGCACAAAGCTGTCACATGGCAGCCTTCACTCAGCACTTGAGGCAGCAGAGAAAACCTTTCACATTTTGAGCGCTGTGATGGCACACGTGAGTTTTATCTTGATGGTGCTCAGGAGCATCATCCAGAATTTTGTTTGTAGCAGAACATGAAACTTAGCTTTGACTTAGTCTGTTCTTTCCTATGATACTAAATAAATTAAAAATAAAGCAAACATTAATGTATGTGGATTAGGGTAGAACTGTATATCACAATTGAATTTTCTTTTGCTCCTCCCTTGTAAAAATTATTGGTTTTTTTCCTAATGCTGAAAAATCTACATTCTAGTTTACATAAGCAATAAAAAATAATAATCCTGATATTCTTACTTGGCAATACATCCTGAAGACAACCTACCAAAAATGGTTGGTAGCACAGTTATTCTATTATTTTTGTAAAATAAATTGATTTTGGAAGAAGCCACCATACAATAAAATAATAATGTAATTACAAATGAAAACTGTGGAGCTAATAGTAAGTGGAAAGCAATGATATAACAGCTGCAGAGAGACTGACTGGCCCATCAAAACCAGTATACCTAACAAGGGATGCAAATGTAATGGTGGACTTTAAGGATGAGCATTGTAACTAATGTTTGGAGTATGCAGGATTTAAGATTCTGTGGCATTTGTGATTTAAAATAAAATTCTAATATGGTGGGATTCTCAAAATTCCATGAGTAATGTCAGATATGGGCAAAAAAAAGTCAGTTTCATTATTGGACAATACAGTGACTATGGGAATAATAATGTACTATATGTTTTTAAAAGATAGAAGGCAGGATTTTGAATGTTTTGCCATAAATGATTTGTAATTGGGGGAATAAATATACTTAGTGTGGTTTAAATATTGCACGATTAAACATATTCATCGCTCCTTCATTATACAAAACCCATAACTCTGTACAGTTTCTACATTTTGTGTATTTGTTAAAAGAACATTCATATAAAAATTTTAAATGATTGCTAAAAGTAGAGATCAAATATCTTCTGTAGACAAATCACTCCCCCCTTTCATTTATTCCTATTTGAAACAACTGAACAAATATTTTATTTAAAAAATGTTCAAGAAGTTGAATTCTTATATGTACTTTTGATAACTAAAAGTGAGTGAAGAAAAAAATGCAAAGGCTGACAAGAAGACAATACACAATATACAAATCTCCTGAGTGAGAAGTTTGGGCAAGGTTTGGCTACAATTTCAGAATTAGAATGATACTCTTCTAGGACACCCCTGGATGGGTTCCTTTTCAGAAATCAGCTCCAAGCCTCATCTGCTGGTGACTGATCAAACACTATGAGACCTGGAGGTCTTCTAGGCTAAACTGATGCTATGACAAGTACTCAAGAGACCACCAAACTCCCTGATCCTCTGCCATCACATTCACAGTTCACAGCCATGTTCTAGGCTTCAGAAAGAGTTTGCTTAAGCCTGGCAGGAAATAATTGAGATGGAAATTTAAATCTTTAATAATTGTTTTCTCTGTCTTTTTTTCCATCAAAGAAATCTAACTGCTAATCAGCACTTCTGAGAGGGAAGAGATACCATTACAGAATTATCACCTGAGTGGATACAATTCTGTTTCAGAGGAGATATTTGACAGATTAGTTATCTCGTGTCACTTTTTCATGAGAAGCTATTCAATTTCTGTTAGACTTTTAAAATATTTGAAATGTTTCACCGACAAAACTCCAAGCAGCCCAGAAATGCCAGATTGACTCCACTACAAATTAGAACAAAGCCTTCTGCATTTAAAACACTTGGTTAACATTTCTCGATATGAGTCAAATTCCTCTTGTGTGGAGAGTCCAAAGGTAGTTCAATATCCCCACTAGTCAGCAGAAGCCTTGGACTGTTTTGAGTTCCTCTAACTTTATCTCAAGTCCAGAGGAGAGCAAATCCCTTACGGCAGAATTTAGCTGAAACCTAGAACATTGTATTTACATCTCTAATTCTACCTTCCTCTATTGATAAATTCCCAATGTTGATATTTGACACAACTTATTTATATTTTACTTTCTGCTAAGCACCATCTGGGACATATCCTTTTACTTAGATTTTGCAAAAGTACTGTTGAGTCACAGAGATATGTATGTGTATGGATGATAGATAGATACAAGATTGATAAATAGATTGGTAGATGATAAATATATGACAGATGGTAGATAGAGATAGATGATAGACAGACAGACAGACAGACAGGTAGATAGATAGATAGATAGATAGATAGATAGATAGATAGATAGATAGATAGATGAGCATGTATGCATGAAAGCATGCGTGCCTCTGTGTGTGTGTGGGGGGGGGTGTGGGTGTGGGTGGGTGGGAGTGTAAGATACTACAAGTGATGAGCAAAATGTTGATGACGATAGTGCCTGGTACAAAATAACACTCAAGCAGCATGGTCTTCTCATTACTTCTCCTCCCATCTTCTCTATATTTCTCAACTTGACATTGCTATTGAGATACCATAGATGGAGAAAACAAAACTTTCTATGACAAAACCATATTTAAACAATTATTTATCCATAAAATCGACCCTACAAAATATAGTAAAAAGAAAACACCAACCCCAAGAAGCTAACTATACACAATAAAATACAGGAAATAACCCCACATCAGCAAAACACACACACACACACACACACACAACCAACATCACAATAATAAGAATTATTAATCATTAGTCATTATGACGTTGAGAGGTATTATAATATCTCTCAACATCAGTGGACTCAATTCCCTAATAAAAAAGACAAAGGCTAACACAAAGACACAGGCTAAGAGAATAAATGTCAAAACAGGATTCATCATTCTGTTGTATACAGAAAACACACCTCAGTGACAAAAATCAACACTACATCAGAATAAAGGACTGAAAACAAATTTTCTAAGCAAATGGATCTAAAATGTTGGAAGACCCTGCTATTAAGGTCACAGTGCACCATGTCTGGATTTCTCTCCAAGCTTGATACAAAGTGGAGGACTCCCTTTCCCAGTGGTACTTCCTCTTAAAGAACATCTCTAAGCACAGAATCCTAACCTGGCTTGAAGGATGACCCTGAATAGAGCTTTCTGTAAGCCCTTTGTGATTGGGCACATGAGTGACTCTCCTGCCCATGGTACATATGATAATTAGGTATTATGTCATAATCAATCAGCCCTTCCTGCCCATATGATAATTAGATACTGTGTTTTGACCAATCATTCCTGTCCATAATCCTAAGAATCTTTATATACCTCAGCCATGATATACTAAAATGAGCCTCCTCTCTGAAGATGACTCCCAGAAGTTATTGTCCATCATACTTATAACCATCCTGAAACCCATTTGTTGCCTCTGCTCCCTTTGTTCATGCCCAGGAAAAGGGAGGAAAACACCAAGAAAGAAGCTGGAGTAGCCATTCTGATACCTAACAAAATAGAGTTTCAACCAAAATTAATCAAAAAAGATAGAGAAAGACACTTTATACTCATCAAAGGAAAAATCCACCAAGATGACATCTCAGCTCTGAATATCTATATCCCAAATGTAATGGTTTCAACATTTATATATTTATAAAAGAAACATAACTAAAGCTTAAATCACACATCAAACCCCACATATTAGTAGTGAAAGACTTCAACACCATACTCTCACCAATGGACAGGTCATTCAGACACAAACTAAACAGATAAATAATGAAACTAGCAGATGTTATGAATCAAATGGACCTAACAGATACCTACAGAACATTTCACCCAAACACAAAAGAATATACTTTCTTCTCGACACCTCAAAGAATCTTCTCCAAAATTGACCATATACTCAGGCACAAAGCAAGCCTCCACAGATACAAGAAAATTCAAACAACCCCTTGTATCTTATCAGACCTCCGTGGATTAAAGCTAAAACTCAACATCAATAGAAACAGCAAAAAGCCTACAAATTAATGGAAACTGAACAACTCCCTACTCAACTATGTTCATCGCTGCTTTCTTTGCAATAGCCAGAATCAAGAAACAACCTAGATTTCCCTCAACTGAAGAATTTACTGAAGTACATTTACACTGGAGTACTACTCAACTATTAAAAACAGGAAAATCATACAATTTGCAGGCAAATGAATAAACATTAAAAAAAAATCATCCCGAGTAAGGTAACCCAGAACAAGAAAGTCATGCATGGTACATACTCTTATAAGTGTATATTAGCCATAAACCATGGAATAACCATGTTACAAATCCACAAATCCAAAACAGCTCATTAGCAAGGATAGCCCAAGGGAGGAAATTTGAATTTCACTCAGAATTGGGAATAAAATAGACATTGGAGCTAGATGGAGGAAGTGAAGTGTGTGGGAGATGGGGGTAGGAAGGGGAACGGGAGGAATCAAGAGGAGAGAGAACTTAAGAAAAGAGAACTAAAAAAGAGAACTCAAATTGGTGTGGGGAGAGTAGCTCTGGAATGTGCTGGAACCCTAGGACAAGGGAAACTCTAAGAAATCTATGAGTATGACCCTGGCTAAGACTTTTACCAACAGGGATACGGAACTTGAAATGGCCACCTCTTGTAACCAGGCAAGACTTTCAATGGAGGTATGCAGACAACAACCCACCCACCAAACCTTCAACCCAAAATCTGTCCTGGCTACAACATGCACAGGGCTAAAAAGGGAACAAATATTGAAGGAAAGGCTAACAAATGACTTGCCAAATTTGAGACCCATACCATGAGAGAAAGCCAACCCTAGATATTATTAACGATATTCAGCTAAGCCTGTAGACAGGAAACTAGCATAACTGTCCCCTAAGAGGCTTCACCCAGCAGCTGACAGAAAACAAATGCAGAGACTCACAAACTTTATGCCAAGTTCAGGGAATCTTGTGGAAGATGGGGATGAAAGATTGAAGGAAGTAGAGAAGCCAAGGAGACTACAAGAAAACCTACTGAGTAAATTAACATGAGCCCATAAAAGCTCAGAGTCTGATACACAAATGAAAGAGCATGCATGGAACAGACCTAGGCCTTCTACACATATGTAACAGATGTACAGCTTGGTTTACATGAAGGTCCCTTAACAGTTGCAGCAGGTGGTGTCTCTGACTCTGCTGCCTGCCCTTGATCTCTTTCCCCTAACTGGGCTGCTTGTCAGGCCTCAATAGAAGTTGTGCCCAGTCCTACTACATCTTGATATGTCAAGGGGGATTGATATCTATGGAAGGCCTCCCCTTCCCTGAAGAGAAAGGGAGGGGAAGATGGAGAAGAGGAGTGGAGGAGGAAGAACTGGGAAGAAAAGGAGGGGAATCTGTGACTGGGATATTAAGTCAGTTAATGCAAAAATAATGGAGCCATTAAATATCATACTCTAATTTAAGCAGAAAAAGCATTCTAGAGCTATTTATTTATAACTTAAATTTGGTAAATAGAATCAACATTGTTGAAGAATTGCCATATGCCTTTCAACCAGAAAAATGGCAATTTTTTTCCGACTTCATCTATTTCTATCAGTATTTATGAGTATCTTCAAACATGCTGCTTAGATGACACACATTTCACATTTATTTTAACCTCCCTCAAGAGGACTGATCATTAATGTAGTATAGTGCTGCATATCTCAAAATTTAAAGGCATGACCTTCAGATGTGACAATAGTTTACAATTATTTTTCTTTCTTTACTTCAATTTAATTTTTATTAATTACAGTTTATTCGGTTTGTATTCCAGCTGTAGCCCCCTTTTCATCCCCCTCCACTACTACCCTCTCTCTCTCAAACTAAATTAATGCAACTAGGTCATATCTTTGATATATCTGATTATTCCTGAATTTGAAACCTAAGGTCTGTTTGAGAAAGCAGCCACTTGAGAAAATATTTCATCCAAAACCACTGGGAAAATAGTAAGTCAGGATGTAGGTGCTTCTATCTTATTTTCTATTTATTTTCTTTGCATTTTGTACATCACTTGTTAGGTTGTATTTTGGCTTTTGTTGCACCAGAATAGGTTTATACATGCTCTGTTTGTTCCTACTCTACAATATTTTCTCTACTATTTTCATCTTCCAGCAATCTAGCCCAAATGCTGTCTCCAACCACAACTTGACACCAAATTTTTTCTCAAATCACTCAGTTATTGCAGTTGGCTTTCTTTGTAAAGACTACTGGGGAAAATAAATCCAGGTGAAAACAACTTACCAGGAGGACTTACTCTAAAATGTGGAAAATGGGAGAGATAAAAACTGGAAGTTACTATCCGTCCTGACAGATAGTCAAGACACAACAAATACAAAATATATAAATACACTCTGCTATTACAACTTTGCAAGCTCACAATCCCTCGGTCCTAAATCCAAAGCTAACAAGATAGCTGAAAGGTAAGGAAGAGAGTTTGGAGAACTCCAATGGCAATGCTATGCTGTTTTGATAACTGTGGCTCTGTATACAATTTGAAATCATATGTGTTGGTATTTGTGTCCAATAATTCTTTGGTGAGGCTTGGTCTCTTGTATTTCCATACAAATTTTATGATTACTAGTTTAATGTCTGTGAATAAGATTGAGATTCTTATTGGTTTTACATTGAATTTGTAGAATTTCTTGGTAAAATGTCCAGTTTTACAGTATTAATTCTTCTAATACAAAAGCATAAAAGTTCTTCCTATCTCCTAGTGTCTACCTCAGTTCCTTTCTTAGTCTTAAAGTTTTTGTTGTTGTTCTAAGGTCTTATGTTTGTTTAGGTTTATCTCCAAATATTTTTTGTGACTACTGTGAATATATTGTTTCTTTTATTTCTTTTTCAATCTGTCATTGATATATTCAAAGGATGTGTGCTTAATTGTGTATACTGCTACTTTTTTGAAAGTGTTTCTTAGGTCTAAGAATTTTCTGGAAGACACTTTGAAGTCTCTTAGGTATGTATTTTAAATAAATGCTGCTGGAAAATGATATGAATATGTAGTAAAATAAGCTACAACTTTATTTTTCACCATGAATTACACTCATTTGGAAATGCACTGAGGACCTCAACATAAGGCTAGATACTTTGAAACTACTAAGGAAAATAACAGGCAGTACAGGGGAAAGCTCTATCTTCTTCTGGCCTCTGTGAGCATTTGCACATATGTGACACACACATGTAAGCATACACAAATAAAAATTAAAATAAAACTTTAAAATCGTTAAATATTTTTGTTGTGTATTTGTTATGTAAGCAGTGAAAGAGAGAGAAAGAGGAGAGAGGGACCCTGCATGTCTGTATATGCTTTTTCTGAAAATCAAGGGTCACTGTTCTAGTTGTTTTTTGTCAACTTGACACAAACCTGGACACCTACACCTAGGAACCAGGAATCTCAGTTCAAGAATTGTCTCCATCAGACTGGTCTGTGGGCAATTTGGGGTGATTCTTTTAATTATTGATATGGAAGGGCCCTCCCCATTATTGATGGTTCTACCAATGGGTAGGTGTTCCTCAGATGTATGAAAGAGCAGACTGAGCAAGCCATCGCCAGTAAGCAACATGGCCTCTGCTTCAATTTCAGACTCGAGATTTTTGCCTTGATCTCCTGCTTGATGGTGTTTACCTCAGTAATGGAAACCTTAACTAAGACAGTCACAAAACAATACCCTGCCTGTTCCATATGATGTCCCTGGCACCTGGACTAAATTAGTGCCATGTCTTCTCCATAGATAGCCTTTTCCTAGGTATCCTGTTTTTACATATTTCCCAAAGCCCTTAATTCATTAGCCAGAATCAGCCCTTAAAAGGAAAATCAGATCAGGTGCCTCTTTGAATAAATCCACAGTGATTCCTTCTCACTGCTGATATGATCCACAACAGGTCCTGTGTGCCTCCCTGACTTTGTCCTTACAGTGTCTGCCCTTGATTACTCTGATTGCTTGATAAAGCCTCTTCCACATGCTGACACTTGCTGGGCTTGCTTGAACCTTGAGCATCTGCTATTTCTTTTTCTCTGCCTGGAATGGTCTGTCTCCAGGAGCTCAGCTAGAATAAAATCTGAGAGAGGCACATTTAGAAGGGAAAAAAAAATCTGAGGAAGTACAGAGGATGCATTAAATACACAATTCTGATGTGGAAACACATCCTGCTAAGCACTTAAGACAGCAGCTCCACATTTCCTCCTAATCTGTTTCATAGACCTTCTTGCCTAGACGTAACTTTGATCATTTGTAAGGTAATTATATTTCCCACAGGCTACAGATAAAGAATTTGTGTATTGTCCAAGTATAGCCAAGCACTTTTCTTGTTCCCAACTAAACAACCGAGAAACCCAAATCACATCAGGCCAGAGCACAGAAGAAGCAGGCACTGCCACATAGTACATTAACTGTCAACATGTTTCTGCCAGAACTTAGAACCTTTTTTGTATGTTTCCTCAGAATTATCTCGTGTTATCATTTCAGCAAAAAATTCTCATCAATATCTGTTAGATTCAAATCATACCAAAAGAAGTTGATTAAGAGGTCATTTGTATAACTGACACCTATGAGCAAAATGGTATGATGTATCTGTCTGAATTATTAATCTTTCAGTAAATGATCATCTTTTATTACCCAGCTTCCACCCAGCAGCAAATCCCATCATTTTTTAGTACTTTGCATCACTGTATAATCACAATAGATTTAGACATAATAGGTAAAGCTAGAGGCCAAAATAAGACTCTATACAGAGTCTAACAGAGCTATTCATATGTGTTCAATATAGAAGTATTTATTTTGATATAAGTAAGCAGAGATATATTATTATTTTAGAGCTTAACTTTATTCAGAAGACTAAAAATTAGCCTTTAAAGATTCTAAATTCAGTCCGGGCACATATGCGTTCACAGAAACTGAAGCAACAAGCACAGGGCCTTCAAGGGTCTGCACCAGGTCCTTTGACTGTATGTTGTGGCTGTTAGCTCCATGTTTTTGTGGGACTCCCAACAGTGAGAGCAGGTGTGGCTCTCACTCTTTTGTCTACTCTTGGGACTCTCTCCTATTGGGTTTGCCTTGTGTGAGGGCTCTTGCCTTGTCTTACTGTATTTTGTTTTGTTGTGTTTGTCCTCTCTTAAAGGCCTTCTCTTCTTTTTTATAATATTTTATTTTTATTTTTATTAATTACAGTTTATTCCCTTTGTATCACACCTGTAGCTCCTTCCCTATTGCCCTCCCAATCTCATTCTCCCTCCTTCTTCTCCACCCATGCCCTACCCCCAGTCCACTGATAGGGGTGGTCGTCCTCCTCTTCTATCTGATCCTAGCCTATTAGGTCTCATCAAGAGTGGCTGCATTGTCTTCCTCTGTGGCCTGGTAAGGCTGCACCCCCCTGGGGAGGAGGTGATCAAAGAGCAGGCCAATTAGTTTATGTCAAAGACAGTCCCTGTTCCTATTACTAGGGAAGCCACTTGGACATTGAACTGCCATGGGCTACATCTGTGTAGGGGTTCCAGGAATCTCCATGAATTATATTCCATGGTTGGAGTAACAGTCTCAGTAAACACCCCTGTGTTCAGAATTTTTGGTTTGGTTGCTCTCCTTGTGGAGCTCTTGTCTCTTCAAGACTCTACCCTGCAGAGTATCAAAGCAGGCACTAAGAGTCAGCCAAACTTTGGGCAGAGTGTAGGGAATCTTATGAAAGATGGAGGGCATAGAAAGACCTGGAGGGGACTGGAGGCCTTTTCTTTTCTGAAAGGAAACACATGGGAGTGGATCCTGAGAGAAGGGAAAAGGGGGGAAAGAGTAGAGGTAGGTAAAACTGTGGCCGGGACATATTATTTTTATGAGAGAAGAATCTATTTTTAATTTTAAAAATCTAAATTCAGAAAGCTGTATTACTCAAGAAAAAGAGATTTTGCTCTTTTCTTGGTGACATCGGTTTGCTAGTTAATAGTTTGCATTATTTTTTTTTTCTTTTAAATTTTGGAGGAGAAAAAAAAAGCTTCAGGTATGTTGTTATAATTCCACATTCTGGGGTTCTCTTTTGTTGTTAGTAAAGGCAAATCGTTAATTTGTTTCCTTTTGTCTTAACAGTGCTGGCAATTGCCCCTAGAGCCTTGCTTTTTATATGCATTTATATGCATTTCATTTTTAGATAGAGTCTTACTAACTTACCTAGGCTAGTCCCCACCTCAATTAAAAAAAAAAAGGAAGATGACTACCACATTCTGAATGAAAATATGCACATAGATCAACTCGGTGCTCTCTTCATTAAATCATTCCTGGAATTCCAAATATTGGCAAAGTTTCTGGAGGCAAATGGGGAGACAGTATCTAGTTACATGGCCCAGGTCATCATCTTCTTCATAGTCCTCCTGCTTCAGACTCTTAGTGGTAAGATTTCAGGCTTATGCTGTTATACTCAGCTAAGAATTTATGTCATACTATTTTTCTC
Source organism: Rhombomys opimus (assembly GCA_010120015.1). NCBI lineage: Eukaryota > Metazoa > Chordata > Mammalia > Rodentia > Muridae > Rhombomys > Rhombomys opimus. Next base: position 1,073,567 of record REGO01000432.1, on the reverse strand, counting down.
ATTAGTATTTTTTGCCTGTGAGTGTTTTTTTTTTCTTTTAACTATAAGATGTGATTATAAGAACAGAAAGACTGTGTCTCCTAAGAGTCAAAGGTTCAAAATGAGTCTTTTTAGTGTGCTGCTAATCATTCCAGGTTCATTCAAAAACTGAGAATTATTAGCAACAATTTATACAAAATTGGTCCAGAGTACTTCTATCTACAAAACTGATAAGTTCCTAGGAATTTCATTCAATATTTTTTCAGCAGTCACTCGCTACAGTTCTCTCAGCTCCTCCAAGTTCAGAGTCATGATAAAAAGAATGGGATTCAAGCTTTTCATGACAACCTCATCAAAATATGATTGACATAAAAATTTCAATTTGATCATATTTTACATGCACATATACACATGAAACCATCTCTACAGTTGAGATAACTTCATCTCTCATTTCTACAGGTTTCCAGGTGTCCATTTGTCTAAGTTTTAGTCTTACTTTTTGTTAGAAACAGTTAATACAATCTGCCTTCTTGATTGTTAAGTGCACAGTGCAGTACTTTTAAGTATACATACATGTTTTAGAGCATATATCTAGAATGGATCTTGTATGATTAAAGCTTCACAGTCATTGAACAATTCATTTCCTCCCTTCCAGTCAGTTAGTCAACCACCATTGTTCCTTCTGCTTCCATGAGTTCAACTATTTCACATCTTTCATGAATGTGGTTGGTCCCATACAGTAGTTTGTAATAACTGACTTGTTTCACTTAGCACGGTAGCTTTCTAGGTTCTTCCATGTTGTCACATATTGCAGGAAATCTTTCCTCCTTAATGCTGTATCAGTATGGTGCTGTTTTACATCTGCATAGTTTTACATCAGCTTCGACACATTCATCTGACAGGATGGATCCTCAATTGAGAAAATGCCTCCATGAGATCAGATGATAGGCAAGCCTGTAGGACATTTTCTTAATTAGTGATTGTGGTTGGTACAGTCCCTGGGCCGGTGGTCATAAGAAAGCAGTTCTATAAGAAAGCAGGCTGAGCAAGCCATGTGGAGCAAGCTAGTAGGCAGCACCCCTCCATGGCCTCTGCATCAGCTTCTGCCTCCAGATTCCTGCCCTGATTTCCTTCAATGGTGGACTATGATATAGCCATATGCCAAATAAACTCTTTCCTTCTCAGATTGTTATTGGTGTTTCATCACAATAGCAACCCTAACTTAGACAGATGATGACCACATAAACACCTGTACATTTACTACAGTTCACTACCAACTCTGTGATCAATGGATATTTAGACTCTTATACCCCAGTAGTCACAAGCAAAGAATTTGGCTTTAACGTGACAAAAGCTTGTTTTGTTGTTGTTTTGCTAATGTTTGGTTTTGCTCCTGGGACTTGAATGAAAGGCCTCCTGAGTGCTAAATAAGTACCCTGGCCCTTAGCTTTCTTCTTAATCTCATCATACTAATTAAAAATAAACTTCAAACATTACAACTCTGTTACAAAACGTTGTCGCATGTTTAGGCCAGTAATTATCATCCTAATGAAGAACTTCGGGGGCTTTTTTGGGTTTGTTGTTGTAGTGGTATTAAAAATAAATATATTCTGTAGTAGAAAAAGAGTGATCAAAAAATCCCACTATTTATGACACTGAATCATTTTTAATTTCTCTTTAACTAATGGAAAGCATATTGTAACATATTGTTCCTTTCAAGTAATCCATTATTTGAGTGAAATAACACTAGATACATGAGGCACTGAGAAATTATTCAGTGCTAGTCCTAATGAACTTCAAAAAGTTCTCTTTAAAAGTGAAACAGGCCATAGAATAGACAACTGTTAATTGTTTAAAAGCACCCTGGCTTTGTCATGAATCTGATGGTAAGAGCTAGAGAAAGGTAGGATCTGTGTCTCACAAACCCCAAAAGGCTTTATTGTAAGTACCCATAATTCCCCCTCACCACAGGTGTCCTCTGCTGGGCTTCAGGAACATTATAACCAGAAGGGCACTGAGTAGATGCTTTGTGCTCAGAGACCTTCAAGAACTGGCAGGTGGCATTTCTCATGTACAAAAACACTGTAACACAAGAGTGCACTTCTGTAGCAAAAAAAAGGATCAGTTTTCAGAGTCAGTGTTACCCCAGCTTCCCCTGCCATGAATAATCATTAATGATTCCCTGGAACTCTCGATAGCATAGCAGGTGTGCCTCTGCGTGCTGGTGACAGTGTCACATAATCAAAGAGCTGGAAAGGATCTTCAGGGTTAGCTCATACAGAGATACTTTTAGAAAAATGAGGCCCAGGGAGAATAAGTGCCATGTTCTGAAATGTTCTGTGCAGATAATCACTATCAGTGGATGAGGCTACTTTGCTTTTTAAAAGAAACCCATCTGAAATTTCTTTATAATTGGAAAATATATTAATATACCCACCCCATGCATGTATAATGATCTAAAAGTGAATTCAATTTTAATAACCATGACTAAAAATAATTCTTACATTTAAAAATAAAGAGTATTTCTTAGTTTTTCAAACTTTTTGTGTAAATAAAAACCTATATTGACTCAAACTTCAGGAAAAAAATCCATTTCCATACAAAGGTATGCCTTTCACTCAAAAACATCATCCTCACTTCTTGATTCAAATATTGACTTACAGAAGAATAAGGAGCATCTGTCTAGCTGGGTTCAATCCCATTCAGTGTTCCAGACGAAAATGCCACAGACAAGCCAGATTTGACATTATCAGTTAATAATGCACTGTGAGATAAGAACAGAGGTCTTTTCTCCACTTTGATTTGCCAGGAGTCATGGCTCCAGTGGAGGCAGGCAGAAATTCCCTCCTCACTAACAGCCACCCCATCCTTTGTCCCCACTGCCAGCCCTGTTCATGAATTCACCCTTTCTACAGCAGAGACAGCAGCAGAGCGGAGCAAAGCAGAAATCAGATGGGCTCACCCACTGCACCACAGACTTGAGAAAATGCAGGAAGACAGCCCTGGACTCGAGGACATGCTACGTGTGTGATAGTCCAGAGTAGCGGACTCTAATACCGTATTCCCTTATACCATTTTAGAGATAGTCTCTAACCCCCACGTGCTTGGCTGAAAGAGATGGCATTTCACACATGCTTGGGCCCCAAAGTGAGCATAGTTAACATTTGGTACCACTTTTTTTTTCTGCTTGACACAGTTTTGTTGAAAAAGAAATTCAAATACATAAAATTTGGGTTTTTTTAATGAAATTAAGAATAAACCCCTCAATTATTCTCAATTTGTATATATAATATATGTAAATAGACAGATAGACACATAGATAATCTACTAATGATTAATCCTGTTCTATTTAAACTGGGAATCTCATTCAGCAATCCTTTGGGATCTGTAGATCTTACTTTTCTTAACAATATATACATCAACAGAAATATGTATGTTGGATTCTTTTCGTGGTTCCATTCACTTGACATATTTTCTAGGATCATATCACTATGGCATACATAGGTATATTAACTTTGATTTCTGATTACTATTCCATTATATCAATTGATATAGTGCTTCATCAGTTGACATGCTCTTGAATGTTTATACTTTGGGTTAATGTGAACTAAGGCTACTATGAACATCTGTATATAGGGTTATATATTGACAGGTTCTTATTTTCTGCGTTAAGTATTCAGCAACGGAACTCCAAGATCCATTTACACTAGCTCAGTGGTTAACATTTACATTAAATACATTGAATGAATGAAAGGACTGATTCCAGTCATGGTGATCCTCTCTACCATCTTAAAGAGTGTCAAACCTCATGCCCAAGTGGCTGAATCATTAATAATCCTGCACCAAATGAGCATATGGCTTTCTCTGTATCCTTGCCAATGTACAGTGTCTATTTTTTTTTCTGGCTGCTGTTTTGACTGATTTCAGCTCTCAGTAGATATTATAAGGTAGCTCACTATGGACCTGATTTTTTTTTCTAACAATCAAAACGTTAGGTGATTTTCACATGCTTATACATTATGTTAAAAATCTTCAGAGAAATTTTAGTGATATCATTTGGCCACTTTTAATTGTATTGGGTAAATATTATTAGTTGTGACCATTCTTTATGACTTCTAAACATTCTTGAAGATGATATATGATATAGTAATATTTTCTATCGACCTTTATGTTATCTTCTTAATTTTTGTAGCAGCCTCTGAAACCCTGACAGTTTTCTTCATTTTTATGGATTCTTGCTTATTTTGTTTCTGTCTTTTGAGGTTTTACTATCATAATTAATGAGCTATTGCTTAATCTAAGGTCATGAAGATTTACTTTGATCTCTTAAGAGTTTTAAAATTTTTGGCTATCAAACATGTCTGTGACTTATTTTGAGTTTATTTTTTCTTGTGTTTTATCTATTTGCTCCAGTCCCAATCACTGAAATAAAATACCATCATTTCTACAAGGAACTGCTTTGGTGTCCTTGTAATAAATCAGTTGATAAAGTTAAAAGTTTGTTTCTCTAGGTTTTATATTCTGTTTGAGTAACCTTTGCTACTAAGACAAGGGTGCAACTTTATAGGAACTTCTGGAATCAGAAGGGGTGAATGCTCAGAGATTATTTTTTTTCTCCCTTATTTCAGTGATTCTGTATTAATTTAGAACCTGCTTTCAGGTTGGCAGAGATGCAGTGAATCCAGAGACCATGTGAAGCACACAGCTGTCTCACCGATGATTACCATCTTCTGATTGTAAATGTGAGAGATTTTCTGTTATTTGTTCCTCTTTAAATTTGTTTTGAACTATTTTGTTCTTATTGCTGATTAGTCTTTAACCTCCTCTGTTAGGAGTTTATCCTTTCAATTCTATCCTAAAGGAAAGTGATTTTTAATTGAATATTTCATTCTTTACTTTTCTAATGCTTAGAAATATAATTTTAAGTTTTTGCGTGGATATTGTATCTTGAAAACTTGCCCTATGTGTTAGTTAGTTCTAAAGCTATTTTCAATTCTGTCAGCTTTTTTATTTACAAAAAAAAAAAAAATGACCTCTACAAATTAGTTTTATCTCTTGCTTGGTAACTGGGATGTGGTTTGTTTGTTCCAAGCTAGGAGGAACCTCCAGAAAGTGCTGAAATAACTAGAGTAGGAGGACAGCCTCATTTTGTGCTGAGCTCAAAATCATCCAGTTCTTCCACAGAACATTCACTTCAAGTAGTGGTATTTTTATAGGTGCCAAATCATGAGCCTGAGCAAGTGGTTGCTCTCTCTCTATTTCTGTTTTGTTCTGCTCTGTTCTGGTATTTCTACAATCACAAGAAGCTGATGTTATCCAATGCTTTGTTATTATTGGTGCTCTACTGTGGTGAACACATGACTTTTGACCTGTGTTCTATTAATATGGCCGACTGAGTGATTTTCAAGTATTTAATCAATCTTGTATTCCTGAGGCAAACCATAGACCATGCTGTGAAAAACATTTCATGTAATTTCATTGAGTTTGCTGGATTGGAGTTTGTTTGATTTTTCTGTTTTTGATTTTGTTTTAATGGCTGTATTTATAAAGTCTTTTTAAAACTAATTTATTTTTTATAGATTACAGTTTATTCACTTTGTATCCCAGCTATAGCTCCCTCCCTCATCCCCTCCCAACCCTATCCTCCCTCCATCTTTTCCCCTGCCCCTCTCCAAGTCCACTGATAGGGGAGGTCCTCCTCCCCTTCCATCTCACCCTAGCCTATCAGGTCTCATCAGGACTGGCTGCATTGTCTTTCTTTGTAGCCTGTTAAGGCTGCTCCTCAGGCAGGGGTATAAAGTCTGTTAATCTGGAGATTTTGTGTCTGATTTGGATATCAAGATAGTACTGTTATCTCGGAGGTAATTGAAACTTTGCCCTCCCCTTCTGATGTTGAGATGAAGGAGATGCATGCAGATACAGAAGGATGTAGAAGGAGATGCAAGGAAGCCAGAATAGAGCTGGGAGGTAGGCAGTGAGAACCATGTGGAGAGACACAATGGTGGAGAGGTGGATTAAATTAAGTTAAAAGCTAACTGAGTGACTGCACCAGCAAAAACCAACAGCTTTAAACTATATAGATGCTTCCATTTCATAATTAAACTTCAAGCGGGATCTTCAAAATCCCCACAATATTTTGATTTTTGAAGATAGTGTAGAGTTCATATTGAATATGTGTACTCATTTTCACTCATATCAAATAACTTTTTGTTTTTGTATCACTTTATTTTTTATTTTTGAGACAGTAACTTAATTATATTTCTCCTTTTTCTTCCTCTCTTTAAACCCTGCCATATACCTTCCTGCTCTTTTTCATATTGAGAATTTCCTTTTGATTGTTATTGCATGCATGTATGTATTTGTATGTATATATATATACATATATATATATATACACATATATATATTCCTAAAAATGACTTGTTCAATCTGTGCATTATTTTTTGAGATTTTCTAGTGTCTCATGGGTTTGTCCCTTTGCCCACAGACTCACTAATCTAGAAATGTTTAACGTCTGTAGTAAGTTCAACCTCTCTGCTTTCTGAAAGCATTTTTATTGATTGATTTTTTGCCATTGTTTCTTTGGAATGAAACTGTTTCCAATTTCTCTTTTTATCTCAATGCTTGTACCAAAACAGTGTCATTACAATTTAGCCTTCTAGAAAAGTCATGCTTTCCCTAGCATTTGATTTTATTATTTACATTGTTTGCATTTTAAAGTGAATTCTCTAAACTAATGTTTCATGGTGTTATTTGTGGCATGTAGCTACAAAGTTCCTCTGTTTGGCTGTTAATGAATAAACATATTTCTTTGAATATTCTTTATTAGTGCACACCACAGCCTCTGCTAAAGATCTCCCTGTGTATTAGCTCCAGCCTTGGTATTTTGAAGGCTCCTGGCTTGTGTAGAGAGAGGCTCTAGCTGGACGGCAGCTTCAAAGTAAGCCCATGCTACAGCATTCAGGCTTTGTCAGGTCTCTGATAGGCTTTGCACAGCCCTGCACATGCACGTAGGCTCCACAACACACAGTACTATGTTCAAACTTCTCAGCCACCCACTATGAACACACTACATCCCAAAATTTACCCTTAAGCTTTCAACTCAGCCTCACGCTTGTCTCAACAAGTTTCACTCTCTGGAGCAGCTGTGATGCTGAGAGCTCATGCTGATTCTCTTCTCTCCTTTTTCTTTTTGACTAATCTCAGAAAGAGGGTTTACTCAATACCATTTAAGTCTCACTAAATACAAACAAATCCTCTGAAAGATTTTTGTAAGACTTCCTCAAACCAGTCAAGTATTGATAATGATGTGAGTATGGGTTTTTAAAGCCCAGTCCACTCCTTTAATGATCTTTTATTTAACTTTATTTTTCTAATTTATTACTTTACATCCCCATTGTAGCCTCCTTCTGCTTCTCCTCACAGTTCCACCCTCCCTCCTACTTTCCCCATCTTCCTCTCCCCTAGCCCTCTGAAAGGGGGACCCCTCCTCCTTTACCCTCTGACCCCAGCCTATGATGTTGCTTTAGGACTGCCTGCATCCTCTTCCTTTGTGGCCTGGCAAGCCATCCTCCCCACTCTCCAACACACTCACACAAGGGAGAAGTAATCAAAGAGCAGGCAACAGAATCCATGTCAGAGATGGTCCCTGCTCCCCTTACTAAGAAACCCACATGGAGACTGAGCTGCCTTTTGGCTACATCTGATCAGTGGGTCTAGGTCCTCTTCACGCATGGTCCTTGGCTGGTGCATCAGTCTCTGTAAGCTTCTTTGGGCCCAGATTTGTTGGCTCTTTTAGATGTTTGGAGCTCCTGTCTGCTACAGGTCCTTCTATTCCCCCACTCTTTACTAGGACTCCCTGAGCTGTGCCCAAAGTTTGGCTGTAAGTATTGGCATCTGCTTCAATCCTCTGCTAGGTGGAGTCTTTCAGAGGACATTTATGATAAGCACCCATCCTGTTCCCTCTCTTCAATTTCTTCAGGTGTCTCTTCTCTTTGCCCTTAAATGAGAATTAAGCATTTTTCCTAGAGTCCTCCTTGTTATTTAGCTTCTTTAGGTCTGTGGATTTTACTATGGTTATCCTGTATTATATGGCTAATACCTGCATATAACTGAGTGTATTCCAAGTTTGTCTTTCTGGGTCCAGGTTATCTCACTCAGGATGATCTTTTCTAGTTCCTTCCACTTACCTGCAAATTTCATGATTTCCCTGTTTTTAATAGCTGAGAAGTATTCCATTGTGTAAATGTACCACAATTTGTTTCCATTCTTCAGTTGAAAGACATCTGGGTTGTTTCCAGATTCTGGCTAATGAATAAAGCTGCTACAAACATGGTTGAGAAAATGTCCTGGTTGTGTACTTGGGCATTTTTTGGATATCTGCCTAGGAGTGGTATACCTGGGTACACTGAGTTAGCGATAGTTCCAGTTGTCTGAGAAAGCGCCAGATTGATTTCCAAAGTGGTTTTACAAGTTTACACTCCCACCAGCAACAGAGGAGTGTTCCCTTTTCTCCACATCCTCTAGCATGTGCTGTCACTTGAGTTTTTGATCTTAGCCATTCAGATGGGTGTAAGATAGAATCTCAAGGTCGTTTTGATTTGCATTTCCCTGATTATTAAAGATATTGAACATTTTTTTTAAATGTTTCTCTGCCATTTGAGATTCCTCTGTTGAGAATTCTCTGTTTAGCTCTGTACCCCATTTTTAATTGGATTATTTGGTTTTTTTGCTGTTTAATTTCTTGACTTTTTTATATATTTTAGGTATTAGCCCTCTGTCAGATGTAAGGTTGGTGAAGATCTCCAGTCTGTAAGCTGTCATTTTGTTCTTTTGACAGTGTACTATCCTTTACAGAAGGTTTCTAGTTTCATGAGGTCCCGTTTATTGATTGTTAATCTTAGAGCCTGTGCTGCTGGTGTTCTGTTCAGGATGTTGTCTCCTGTGCCAATGAGGTCAAGGCTTTTCTCCAATTTTTCTTTTAACAGATTTAGGGTGTCTACACAGTTTTATGTTAAGGTCTCCAGACACCTAATTTTTGACAAAGAGGCTACAACCATACAACGGAAAAAAGTTATCATCTTTAACAAATGGTGTTGGCCTAACTGGATGTCTACATGTAGAAAAATGCAAACAGGTCTATATTTATCACACTGCACTAAACTAAAGTTCAAGTGGATCAAAGCACAAAGATATTTAACCTGCTGGGTGTCTGCTGTTTCTCAGAGTTTTGCTAGGGAAAGGAGAATCAACAAGTATAGGCCTTTCCAGTCTTTTGAGCAGTGATTCTTCTTGCACAAGTCTGTCCAGCATCACCACAGCACTGTTACAACTTTGATTCTTTCCTCTAGTTTTGAAAAAAGACAATTCTCAAAACCTTTCCCATGTTCTTATTACTTCTATAGAGATTTTCACAGTACTTTAATCCTCAATTCCTTGAATGTTTCTTCACATTTTTTTCAGTTTAAGAATATTTAATTTATAAAAAAATCTCTAAATTATTCCCATTCTCTTATAGAAATACTTATTTCAATCACATTCACTTGGAATCTATATATAAATGTCCCCTATGTAAGACTATAGATTCACAACATGGTGATCACACTGTCTATTTCAATCAGCTGGTTCTAGATAACCCTGGCTTTTCAATTACATACTTTGTGTAAAAAAAATGTTATTCAAGTAACATCTTCCTACCAGGGTCACTGTGAATAAGAGATATGAGACACATAAAGAAATCAACCCCTAATTGAATTCTCCAAATCATGTATTTTATTCTTTGTGTTGCCTTTAAGCTGTTCACACATGGAACACTAGATGTGGTGCTTAGTTCTTAGGACACTAATGCCATCTACTGGAAATGGCACCATGGTGCCCATAAATGAAAAAGGATGCTGTATATCCACTTCCTATCAGTTGAAACTTCTGCTCCTCCCTGGAGAAGCAAGGCACACAAGGCTCAAAGGAACATAAAAGAACTTACTACGGAGTTCTAATGTGTCCCTAGCTTAGGCTTAGATAAGGAGTCTCTCTTTTGAGGGAGAGAGAGAGACTGTGCCTGCCTGCAATTCACTTAGGAAATTCCGGTGACAGGGCTTCCATCAGTTCTAGATAGAACTTTACTGTGGCGCAGCTACTTTGAATCACTCCTATCCCTGAAAGCAATTCCAATAAACTCACTAGTGACTCATACTATATGAGTGGAGATGTTTCTTTGGTCTGTCTTCAGTGCTTTCTTTGGGATAAATAGGTTTTTGCCATATCGCGTATTTTACTTAGATATACTAGGCAACCATGGAACACAGTAATAAAAAGGCATTACATATAGTCTCTTTTTCCTGGAACCTAAAAAAAAACATAGCATGTTTCTTGGTAGAAACATGTAGTAGACAACAAACAAATACACACACACACACACACACACACACACACACACACCAGAGAGAGAGGGAGGAGAAAGAGGAAGAGAAAGAAAAAGGCACATGCACTTATATATACATCTGTGCTCTCCAGCTGTTAGTGGCTTTCAGCCCTTACTTTTCATTATCTTAAAGGAGCAAACTCCAGTAGAAACACCTCATCAGGTACAAGTGGTTCTTTTAATTATAAAATTTTCCAAATGACCATGATTGGTTTTAAATATTTCTTATAGAGTCACAATTTTTAAGAGAATCACAGGTTTTTTAAATCATAGAAGAGTCTACCTACAGCCCATAAATTAAATTAAAAAAAATTAAAAAGACCTCAGACAATTAGGAATGAGGTGATATATCACCTTACACCTATCAGAGTGGCTAAGATCAAAAACTCAAGTGACAGCACATGCTGGAGAGGTTGTGAAGATAGGGGAACCCTCCTCCATTGCTGGTGGGAATGTAAGCTTGTACAACCACTTTGGAAATCGATCTAGCCCTTTTCTCAGATAATTATGAATAGTGCTTCCTCGAGATCCAGCTATAACACTCCTAGAGATATATCTAAAATATGCTCAAGAACTCAACAAGGACATTTGTTCAACCATGTCCATAGCAGGTTAATTCGTAATAGCCAGAACCTGGAAACAACCCAGATGTCCATCAACAGAGGAATGAATACTGAAATTATGGTATATTTACCCAGTGGAATACTACTCAGCAATTAAAAACAGGGAAATCATGAAATTTGCAGACAAATGGTGGGAACTAGAAAAGATCATCTTGAGTGAGGTAGCCCAGAATCAGAAAGACACACATGCTATATACTCATAAGTGGATATTAGACATATAATATAGGATAAACATACTAAAATCTATACACCTAAAGAAGATAAGCAAGAAGGAGGACCCTGGGTAAAATGATTAATACTCACTCAGAAAGACAAACAGGGTAGACATTGGAAGAAGGAGAAAACAGGGAAGAGGACAGGAGTCTACCACAGAGGGCCTCTGAAAGACTCAACACAGCAGTATATCAAAGCAGATGCTGAGACTCATAACCAACCTTTGGGCAGAGTGCAGGGAATCTTATGAAAGAAGGGGGAGATAGAAAGACCTGGAGAGGACAGGAGCTCCACCAGGAGAGCAACAGAATAAAAAAATCTGGACACAGTGGTCTTTTCTGAGACTAATAATCCAACCATTCATGGAGATAACCTAGAACCCCTGCTCAGATATAGCCCATGGCAGCTTAATATCTAAGTGGGTACTCTAGTAAGAGGAACAGGGACTGTCTCTGACATGAATTCAGTGGCTGGCTCTTTGATCACCAACCCCTGAGTGGGAGCAGCCTTGTCAGGCCACAGGGGAAGACAATGCAGCCAGTCCTGATGAGACCTGATAAGCTAGGGTCAGATGGAAGGGGAAGAGGATCTCCCCTATCAGTGGACTTGGAGAGGGGTATGGGAGAAGATAAGGGGGGGGGAGGGATTTAGGGAGGGAGCTATAGCTTGGATACAAAGTGAATAAACTGTAATTAATATTTAAAAAAAGATTTCAACTACCCATTTAGAAGAGCTGATTCAATATTAACAAATCAACTGTTACTGGAAATAGGTAGAGAATACACTTTTGTAAAGGAAATGTGTGAAAACCTTCTAATTGTGTAGTGGTTGACAGAACTGATAATTACTAAGTGAACCAGATCATAGCAGTTCTTTGTATGTTATATACAATCATTAAAATCATGTATTCTCTGAAGGAAAATTACAATGCATTATATGTAGGTCAAATAATCAAATTATAAAATATAGAGCAGAGAAATAAATAGTGAAACTATAGAAAGCTCAGTAGGCTGAATATTACCAAAATGTGGACACTAAACATTTTTATATCTCAAGTATCAGATTTTTTTGGATTGTTTTTATCTGTCTTAAAACAGAATTCTTAAATTTTCTTCAGTGAATGGTATTTATTTTTTATACAAGGAATAGTCGTCTGAATTTGAACCTTTTTCCTCATTATTTCCACAGCCTGTCGTTGGCATAATGTATTTTCCTTTAAAATAACTATTTAAGTAGTTTGAATCCTGGTGGCACAGAGGATTGTGCACTGGGTTTCCTCTACATGCCTCTTTGGCCTGTCTTTTTTCCCACTGCTTGTCCAAGCTTGAACACAGTTGAAAATGGCTGGTGATCAGGCTGGAAAGGACTTTAGAAAGATCAAGACAGTTCACTGGTAGCCTTATTCATGAACACCTGAAATCTGACAAGCCACACTCATTGCAGATGACCCCTTGTCACTTCCAACTTATTGTTTGTGGAGATGAAGAGTTAGACTCTCTCATCAAGGTGACAGCCACCGATGGTGGTGTCATCCCATGCATCCACAGATCTCAGATAGGGAAGAAAGGACAGCATAAATATTCTTAACAGCTGTCCAGTTTTGGTGATTCCACTGGACTGTATCTCTGTGAAAAACACAATTTTGCCTTTTTGTGATTCTATTGAGCATGTGGGAGGCTTAATTAGCCTTTCAACCAACTGATTCCTGCATTTGTCTTAACCATATTTAAGTGTTATTGTGGCTTCAAAGAAGCTAGTGATTCTGAAGGAGTGGATTTTGATTGAGTTGACTATTTAAAAAAAAACTGTTTGAATTTTAGTTGTGATGCAGAAGTCAGAGTAACAAATGTGGTTTTGTACAGCCATTATTTCCAGTCTGACAGATACACTCAATAAAATTTATATCTGAAACTAAAATAAAAGAAAAAGAAAGAAAGGAAAGTTGGAGACACCCTTCAGAAGATGGGTGGGCACCACTACTATGAGCAAGTATGTGATGGAGAGATAGGAGAGAAAGAGAATTTGAACAGTTGTACACTATGACATGGAACAGAACTGGAGACTAGAGGGTGGTGAGGAAAAGCCTGATGTGAGTAGCCTATGCTGCTACTTGAAGCCATGGTTGCCACTGAGGGCTAAGTCTTGGCCTTGCAGTACCAGGAGTCTGTGTCCGTGGCCATGTTAGCACCAAATGCCATGTGAACATCTATGGTCTGGGCTACCACCTGACCATGTTGATGTGTGAGGGCTGTTCAGAGCTGGTTGAGAACCTCAGGAGAGCTGACCTCACATCTTGCCTGGACAGCACAGAAGAACTGATCCTGGTGGCAGGGGCTCCAGTGTGACAGCGTCACCCTTTGTCAGTTGTACAGAAGCATGGGCGCAGGAGAAATGACCCCTCCATGTGACAGGCAGGAGAGTTAACACTGAGAGTGAAAGAGCCATAGCTGTACCTCACCTGGGCAGCACAGTAGAGCTGCCCTGCTACCAGGCCAGGCAGGCTGACCAGCTCAGCTAACACCCAGGCCCAGATCCAGGGCTGAGTTGGTCCACCCCAGTTTCTGCCCCATCTATGAACTTTGAAGCACATGAAGGAGCCATTCCTCCAAAGCAAAGCTTCAGGACCTCCTTGACATCGGGCAACAGGATATCCAAGAGGAACCCCAATGAGAATCCAGTATTGATAGTGCAGGACTCAAACCAGACCAATGACTCATCACAATGAACATTTGCAAGTAAAGCTGCTTGGGCAAAAAGGTAGACTATGTGACACACCACAACTTCCATGGTGAAAATTTTTTTTGTTTAGTTTGGTTTTTGTTGTTGTTGTTGTCTTAAGGTTTTTGTTTCATTTTGCTTTGTTTTGTGGAGAGGTTGCAAGGGTGGAGGGCAGATAAGAAAGGGGCAGGGAGATGAGTGGAAATGGGGTGCATAATGTGAAACTCATAAAAGAATCAATATGTTTTTAAAGGATAATTTAAAGAAGTAAAATGACCATTAGTATCCTGCAGATTGCTAAAATAAAAAATTAATAATAATCAGAAATGGAAAGATGAGTAAGTCATTAGAAGCACTTGCTGCTCTTGCAGATGACCTGTGTTTAGTTGTCAGTATCCACATACCTCCTAACTGCCTATAACTACAGCTCCAGGAGATCCAACTCAAGTGGTGAACTTACATACATGCAGGCAAAGCACTCGTACACATACATAATAAAATAAATTCATTCTTAAAAGTAATGGTAATCCATTGGGCATATACACCATATTTTATTTATCCATTTAATTGATAGATATGTAAGCTGTTTTTTCTTTTTTGGCTATTGTGAATAGCAACAATGGATACAGAAGAGGAATTATTTCTGTATTAGGACATAAAGTCCTTTGGGACTATATTCATGAGTAGTACAGCAGGATCATGTAACTGATCTATCTCTCATTTCTTTAAGAACTTCAATAGTGGTTATATCAATTCCGTACTTCCACCAATAGCTAAGAATTATTCCTCTTTCCTCATATCCACACCAACATTTGTTATTACACATTTGTTTGTTTGTTTGTTTAGAGAAAGGGTCTCATTATGTAGCCCTGGATGGCCAGAAACTCACTACATAGACCACTGGCCTCAAATAGATATCAGCCTGTCTCTCCCTCCAGACTCCTAGGATTAAAAGTGTGTTACCAAGCCTGTCATCATTTTGGTTTTTGTGGGTTTTGTTTTATCTTAGTCATTTTGACATAGATGAGATGAGGTAGTCCTAAATTTTTCATTTCCATGATAGCCAGGAATATAAAATATTTTAAGATATTTGTGTTTCTTCTTTTGATAATCCTCTGTTTAGGTCTAAGAGCAAATGTTGAATAGGATTATTTTCTTGGTTGGTTGCTTGTTGTTGTTGCTGTTTGTACGTTAAAAACATGAACTCTCTGTCAGATATAGCTGATAATGATTTTTTTGCCAGTTCTGTAGGCTGTCTTTTGGCTTGCATTATGGTGCCCTTTCTGTACAGCAGCTTGTTAGTTTCAAGAGGCCACATTTGTCAATTGTTGATCTCAATGTCTGTGTTACCTGGGTCATGTTTACAAAATTCTTTCCCGCACCTTGAAGTAATTCAACCTGGACATCCAACTTGACCAGCACCATTTATTGAAGGTGCTATCTTTTCTCCAGTGTATTTTTTAGTCAACTTGACAGGGTAGCAAGGCAAGAGAAGCAAGCTAGCCACTCCTGCAGTGTCTGCATTGGCTCCTGCCTCCAGGTTCCTGCCCTGTTTGCTTTCCTGTCCTGATTTCCTTCAACAAGGAAAAGTGGTGTAGAAGTACAAGCCAAAAGAAACAGTGGATAAAAGTGGGAGGGCAGGATTGGGAGGGGATGAGGGAGGAGCCTACAGCTGGGATACAAAGTGAATAAACTGTAATTAATATAAAAAATAAAAATTTAATTAAAAACAAAACAAAACAACAAAACAAAAAGCAAGCCCTTTCCTCCCCAAGTTGTTTTTGGTCCTATTTCATCACAGAATTGGAAATCCTAAGTGAGACAATGCACAAGAACAAAGTCCCAGCCTGGATCAGAGAGGAGCTCATTAAGTCCCAGGCCTAGTTGACATTGAATTGGCAACTAATGGCTTTTGGGGAGGGTGAGTAAGTTTTCATCAGGAAAGAGACCCTGAAAGGCTACCCATGTGCCAGTCGCACACCTGTGTGCACACAGGCAGCACTAAGGAAGCTCAGTGGGAAAATTAAAAAGAGAGCACACTCAGCTGGGAGGAAACAGTGGTCTTGAGGGGAGGAAATAAGGAATGCATTATGCACTCTTGAAAATCTCAACAATGAACAGCTAATGAATGTCAGTGAGAAAGAAAAATAATAAATGATTTAATAAATTCAATAAATAAAATAATTTTTTAATTTTATTAAAAAATAATGATTGTTCATCCATCATTCATTTATAGTTTTCTATGGTTTAACTTGACATATAAATCAAGAAAAAAGAGTGCTAAAGCTCAAGGCCATTTTGTGTTGGTTGAGTACTACAGTGTACAATGCTCTCCTGAGTCTAGACGTGTGTGGTACATGACTCTAGATGTACAGTGGTACAATGCTGGGGCCAACAGGAAAAAATAAATAAAAAGAAACCAGAACATTACTTAACTTAAAGACACGGGGAGACATCTCTCATTTCTGGAAGGTTGTTCTGTAGCATTCCAGCTGCAAGCAGAAAAACATCTCATGCTATGTATTTGGCCTTATAATTTGCATCTGTATACATACAAATGACCCATCTATTGGGCGTGAAAAATAATCAATTATAATAGGTCCCCTCATTAAATGCTTCTCCAAGAAAATGAGATCAGTAGGGTATGCTTACTCTCACCCTCACACCTGTAAACTGGGAGATTTCCAAGCCCCATGGCAAGACTTGATGAAGTGCAGGAGGGTTGAGGAGCAGAGCAGTTTCAGGACAGAGCAGATTCTAAAAGTCAAGAGGAGCCTGAGGTTCATCCATGAGGCCCGACATAAATTTAACTCGTCGGCTCTTTGTCTTTCACAGAGAAGTAAGAATGCCATGATATTTTAAGGTTTGATTAAGCATATGCTTTTAAATTCTACATAGTAATCTTCATTATGAGCATCTACCCTGTAGTAAAGACTGTTATAACCATATGGACTCTGTAAATGACAAATCAGAATGAAGAAAGATAAAATAGATGCGCTTTACCACAGTCGTTGTCTTAAGATTTAATTGTAGTGACAGCATTATAAATGGAAAGATATCCCAGCAACTAGTTCTGGGACGTTTCCAGCAAGAAAACCTGTTTTATCAGAAGGCTAGGAAAATTTGAGCCTGGAGAGGCAACAATAACACAAACTGCTTAGTCGTGGGCATAATAAAAGCAAGTAATGTCCTTGAGTACGCAAATAAAAATAATCCTTAAAAGGGTTAACATGGTTAGAAATATTGAAATTGCAATTAGGTGTATACAGTCAGAAACAACTGACACTTGAAATTCAATTGACTTTTGTCAAATGATGAGAAACACTGTGTTCGCTAATGATAGAAAATCCCGATATTAGTTCCTTTTCTCTTGCTGTCATAAAACACCATGACCAAGGCAGCTGTAGAAGAAAGAGTTTATTTGGGGTTTAGGGTTCCAGGGTGTGAGAGCCTAAGATGGCAGAGCAGTGACACCAGGCAGCTAGCTAGAGCAGCCACTGAGAGCTCACACTTGAACCCCAAACAGGAAGCTAAGAACACACTCAATATGACAGGGGTCTTTCAAAACCTCAAAACTAGCCCCAGCACCCCCAGGCCCAGCCCTGGTAACATGCCTTCCCCAGCAAGACTGCACCTCCATAAGCAGCTGCCAAGTGGTGAGCAAGTATTCAAATGCTGGAGACTTACTGGGGACATCTCACTAAAACTACCACCACACCTTCCCAAGTTGAAAACTAGGTCAAATAATTCCTTTGGTATAAATCATACAATTGTACCAAAGTCATAACCTCTTTCTAGGAAGACAATGCACCTTTCACGCTTAAACCACAGTTTGGGACTTAGTTCTATTATTGCTTTGTGGTAAACAATAATCTATACCGGCTACCTCTATTTAGGTACATTTCACAAAAGTCTCTTTAAACTTTCACAAAGAAATGTGTTCTTCCCCCCCCCCATTTGACAAAGAGAAACAGGAATGAGAGAGGCTGACAAGGCTCAGTTGTAAAATTGGGAAATAATACAAACAGAATTCTAAAGCCAGTCTGCATGACTGCATATTTCCAAAAGTAAAGAAAGCTTTGTGCTTTGTTTCACTGAAAGTTCTGGAGAGTATATTTTTTGATGAGAAGAAAATGAACATATCGACTTTGAAATGTTTTAATGTAAAATGAAACCAAATGGAGAGAAGAAATTTAAGTGTACAAATAGAAATATAGAAATCACAGACAGCTGAAATAACAACCAGCCATATAAAATTCCTGACCAAAACATCACTGATGTGTGTGTTCATTTAAGTCACTAAAAGTTTTAAATTTTAATTTAAATAAGCAGAGATTATATAAACAACAAAGTTGTTCAGAGATCAAAGGAATTAATATCTATGGGATCAAATAAGCAAACACATCTCTAAGAAATTATGTAATAGGAAAGTGCATGGGGCCACATAGGAGAGAATTTAGCACAAGCAGACTTACTATGAGCAACTCATAAAAAACTGCGTAACACCCAGAACCAGCTAACATAATGTCCTAGTGTCTGTCTATAGAAGCCAGTGAATTATCAAAAGACTGAATCATCACTATGACACCAAAAATTCAGACTTGTGCTCTCAATTTCTTAAATAGCATGAAGAGTGGAACAGCTCTGAGTAAATAAGAAATCCATAGCTGGGCTAAGAACTGAAATAACAAAACCCTTTCTTGTTTCAGACTGTACTTCCAGCCATATTGAAGAGTATTGGCTTTACAAGAAGCTAATTATCAACCTGCCAGAGGAGACTTTATAAATCAGCCTATCTAAGAAACTAATCAGCTCCATTCTATCTGGCCTGAAAGAACAAGGGGATAAATATAGTTAGAATAAAGAAAGTGCATTGTTTTAAGAGTCAATGTGTAAAGAACTGTACATGACAAACATCTGAGGTGGCTGACATTTTTTGTTACTCTATATTGATTGTACAAATAGATTTAAATGACACTTTCATGCATACATATAATGTTCTTTGATATTCACACCTTTTATTGCTCTTCTTTATTCATCTCTCTACTATCTGCTTTCCCCCTTTCTTAGTCCTACCAGCCTCGCTTTGAGTTTTATGCTCTTATATTGTTGCCAAGCTCCCACATAAGTGAAACTATGCAAAACATGTATAGAACTGGGTTGTTTCAGTTAACACAATGATCTCTAGTTCCATCTATTTTTCTTCAAGCAACATAATTTCATTCTTTTTATGACCTAGTAAATCTTCACTTGTATAACCACTATATTTTGTCAATTCATCTGGCCCCATCTTTCCCATGGCATAAATAATTTTCATCTCCAGCAATCTCCCAATTTAAGCTGTAGATTACAACTATCCTTAAAATCCAGCTATTTTAAATCACATTTCTTAATTGGTATGTTTATGTGGAAGTATTACAGAAAGTTACAACCTGTTGGTAACCTGAGCTGACTCCATATGCTGGCTCTGGTGACTAATGCTCTGACAGACACCAAATGCAGGCATCTCTGATGCTGGCTCACATAGATTCCTTTGGCTAGACACATGCCCAGAAATGGCAAAGCTTCATGTGGAAATTCTTGTTGATAATAGTCACACCTTCTATTTGAGGAACCATTGAACTGCTTACACATACCTGTTGCTAAACTTATTCAGAAATAATTTTAGAAATGTGGTCCTCAGATATTATCTCTTATTCTTTTTGTGTCCATTCCTCTCTTAGTTCCATAGTACCTTCCAACTCAAAACAACATGAATCGCTCCTATTAAACTTGGCAATGGATCATCTGCTGCAAAATGGATAAGGTAACCTTTTCACCCAATTCTTACCTTGTTCTAGGTGTCATTTGGCAGAATGGACAACTTCTTTTGGGATTCTTCACCTAGGGAAAACCATACCATTTCTTCCTACCATGCCAGCCACTGTTGCCTTCTGTAACTATCTGCTTTGTTTCTCTCAGGCAGACTTTCTCATAACTGGGCATGGATTCCCTTATTTGACATCCCCACACCTACTATTTGGCTGGCCTCCTCTTTTCAGTGCTTAAACAGCTCACTTCCAAAGCTACCTCCGCTATTCACAGACAAGCTTAAAGTCTCCTTTTCATCTCATTCTCTTTTTTGAACCTTCTTTTGGATGCCTTCCAGAAAGCCAGACAACCTTTCTGATAAGAAATTCTTGACTTTAAATTCAAAACACATTGCTCCTTTACTCCTCCTCTCTCAGGAAGTGATAAGCTTAGAACTCAAGAGATCTCTTCTTCTTTGTCCCTCATTTCCCAAACCTGTCCATCAGAAATTCTTGTCAGGTCAGCCACCAAATTACATCTTGCCTCTTTCTACATAACCATGGCTGTGACTACATCAAGGACATGACTACAGCCAGGGCAGTTATTGTCTTTCTCACTGGCTGCCTCCTGGTCAGTTCCCGCTCCTTCTGTTGACCTCTGCTAATCCATTCTATGCTCAGAGCAGCAGAGTAAACTTTGAATAATTAAAAATGTAAACCAGATCTTGTTAACATCTGCTTAATCCCCTTCAGGGTTTCTCATTGTGATTGGAATGAACTCCAAAGGCTTTATGTGCCTTAGGCTTGGATTCCCGCTCCTCTTGGCCTTCTCATCCTTGGATGACACACACCAGCTGCACTGGCCCCCATTCAATTTCCAGAAAGAGCCAAGTTCTGAGTCTGGTAGGCACTTCTCAGATGTATTCCTAGTGCTGGCTCTTCAGATCCTGTGAGTCTGCTCACATTTACTTCCCATTCATGACCGCTCTGTACAAGTGGCACACTTTCCTCATGTTGTCACTGCTATTTTTTTATGACAGCATATGATTTGGTTCCTTCATGGTACTTTTCTGCATCAAATAGTGTCTTCATATTACAGTGCTCTCACTGGTTCATTTTTGTGATATCCTTATTTCTTGGAAAGATTTTCTTTTATCTCTGAAATAATGCTCATACTAAATGGCATTTTATTCTTTTTCAGTATAAAGAGATTTTTATTATTTTTAAATTCATTTTCTTTGCTCTGCCCTTCTTTATCGTGTCCTATTCACAGAACATTATTCTTACAATTTAGAAGTATTTTCCTTTAATTACTAATTCCTAACACACATATATGTGTCATTACATATATGCTATTAGCCTGTATATTTTTTTTCATTTTCATTTTCTTTTCATTGTTTGGGAGTTTAGTCTTGGTACGCAGCTCAGGTTGACCCCAATATCACATTCCTCCTGCCTCAGCCTCCCAAATAACAAACATGAGATTTTGTTCCCAGCTTCCTTTCTATTTTATTCAGTCAGCAATATGCTTTTAAAATATTTGTTACTCTGTATCCAACTAGCCACTGCCTTGAAGTGTAACACACTATTACACATATATAGTCCATCTATTTGTTGCCTCAAGCTCCCCACTATTACTAACAAGCCCATGATAAATATCTTCGCACATATGCGTACAAACATGCTTCTCTGGAGAAAAAAAAAAATAGAAGTTCACAAGCTATAAGAAATGTCAGCATTTAACTTGACTAAGCACTGCAGAACTAAGCCCCAAGAAATGCCTACTTCAAACTCCACTGCAATGAGGGTACCTAGGCTGCCTCATGTTCTCGCTGCTATTTGGCACTTGTCCTGTTTTCTAGGGTTTGTTCATTAGATCAGTATAAAATGATAGATCATTTTAACTTTGTGTTTTCCAGGCCCACAAACCTGAGCAAGTCTTTCTGTGTTTGTTAGCTACACAGAATTTTATTTCTCTTACAAATCATGGACCTTTTTTATTACTGGGTTTTTGTTTTTTTTTTTAATTTTTATCAGTTACATTTTATTAACTCTGTATCCCAGCCGTGTCCCGAACCCTCATTCCCTCCCAGTCCCTCCCTCCCTCCCTCATCACCACTGTGCCCCTTTCCAAGTCCACTG